>JAVJIF010026722.1:0-60446 GCA_038442645.1 Agave tequilana | reverse complement strand
TTATTGCGGTAAAACGCATTATTCGTTATATAAAGGGAACGATTGGAATGGGTCTATGGTATCCGAAAATCGGAGATTTCTCTATGACGAGTTATTCGGATGCTGACTATGCGGGTTGTAGAGTAGATAGAAAGAGTACTAGTGGGACATGTCAATTTCTTGGTAATTGTCTTGTTTCATGGTCCTCTAGGAAACAAAATTCCGTAGCTCTCTCAACCGCCGAGGCGGAGTATGTTGCCGCGGGGCTTATGTGCACAAGTCCTTTGGATGAAACATACTCTCCTTGATTATGATTTGCATTATAACCATATAAAAATATTTTGTGATAATACTAGTACTATTCATATGACTAAGAATGCAAATCAACATAGTAAGACCAAGCACATTGAGATTAGATATCACTTTCTTAGAGATCATTTTGAGAAAGGAGATATAGATATTGATTATGTTTCTACGGATTTGCAACTTGCCGATATTTTCACTAAACCACTTGATTTTGCTAGATTTTCATTCATTTGTGGTGAACTTAATGTTTGTGTTATTGAATAAAAATGTTTTCATAACCTTTTTGATGTATGACAAAAAGGAGGAGAATGAGTGTTTATGATAAAAATATGAGTTCATATGGTTTTGGTTCCATATGAGCTTATACATGTTCTAGTTTTTAATGTGTTTTCATGAATTCTTGTAATTTGAGTTTAAGTGTTTTGCAAGTGTTTATATCTCATGGTGTTTATGGTTTTTGGTTTCATGATGTTTACTTGCCAATTACAAATTACATTGTTTTTGTTTGTTGTATATAGCATAATTTGAGGGGGAGCTTTCTCCTCCCTTATATTTTGTTTATAGCCTATTTTTTTTGTCATCATCAAAAAGGGAGAGATTGTTGGCCCAAAAGGTTACACTCTCCATTTGTTTAGAGTTTTGATGATAACAAAACAAATAAGAGCTATTTGGTACTAATTAGTTTGTTTAAGATAAGTTTCAGGTTAGTACCATATTTGGAGGCCATTGCTTAGCTATTGCAAGAATTTCTAGGTTCATGAAGCAAAAAAGGCTTTGTGCACATCAAGGAAGGAACATAGAAGAGAAGGCTCTAGTAAGGTATCGCATGGCTCAAGACTCAAGATTGCTCAAGATAATTTATTAGATTTGTTTTTAGTTTAGAGTTTTGTTAAAGAATAGTGAATAGGTTTGAAGCTCTATCACACACGTTTTTGTGCACATCTTGTTTCCAAACATATTTCCTATAACATGTACAAAAATAGTTTGTATACAATCTTCAGCCTACAAACTTACTTTGATATACCTATTCATGTGGTTTAAGTTTTGTATTTTAACAAAACTTATTTTTGGATTTAATGATAAAAACATGGATATATATATTTGTTTCATGAATATAGGATTATATCCATATACATCATGCCTAAATGTTGTTTAATATCATGTTCTTGTATTTGGAAGAGTTTTGGACAAAACATATTTTCTATTCAAAATTCAAGTTTTAGAAAATACAGTTTTTGTTTTTGGTAAAAATGATAAGACTCAAAAATAGTTCACATTGATTGATATTTGAGCTAAACTTTTTACCACAGGTTTATATATCAATGCAAAATGATAAAAACTATTTTTGGTGATTTTTAGAAGTGTTAAAAGATTTTTAAAAATATTTTTAAACTATTTTTCTGACCCAATTTTCTGCTCCAGGCTTCAACCAGTCGACTAGTCTTCTAACCAAGTCAACTTGGCTGAAGTCGGTCGACCGGGTCGGTCGACCGACGTGCACAGATCTGTGCACGTTTGGCAGACTTTGGACAGTCGACCGTCCGGGTCGACCGGGTCTGAGAGCAGAGCTCTCTGGATTTTGGGTCGACCGGGCGGTCGACCGTAGCCTGCAACGGCTATTTTTTTGAACTAGAGGTCGACCGGGCCGGTCGACCGAGCTAGCCGTTTGAACAGTAACAGCTATTTTCTAAGCTGGTTTATTTTTTGTCCTTTTCTCACTTAAGTGTGTTTAAATGACATGTTTTGGTTTTAATACTTCTGATTAGCCTTAAATATGTTTTATCTCCTAACCCTAGCCCTCTCCTATAAATAGGGGTGTTTAGGGAGAGGTTGAACAAGAAAAATTGTCAAAATTTCCACAAGCTTAAGGCATTCAAAAAGACTTGGTTTCTTGGTTTTTGTGCTGAAATTCTCTCTCATTTTCTGAAGTGTTTTCAAAAACTCTCTGATTTCTTTTCTTTTCTCCTTGCACACAAGAGCTTCATTCCTACTCATTATTCTCTAAGGACCTTTGTAAGGGAAGAGAATTTTGCAAGAGAGAGTTTGTGGTCTTTTGACTACTCAGAGATTGCTTGTACTTGAGATTGTGGAGTTGGGTACTCCGGTGTATTTGTGACATCTTTGTGATAGTGGAAGTGGTTGGAATCCTTCTGGGGAAGGTGGGGAAGTAGAGCTGGGTGCTCGAACCTCGATAATAATTCTCGGTGTTTGCGTTTGATTTACTTGCTCTTATTTCTTGCTCTATTTTCATTGCTCTTATTACTTGCTCTCTACATTCATTGCTATATTCACTTGCTTTGTGAGATTGTTGCATCATAAATTTTAAATTGTGCATTGATTAGCATAATCACCTATTCACCCCCCCTCTAGGTGATTTTCACTTAGCTCTGACCAAGCCAGGCTGCAACCCCAGCGCATCCCTCCCATGTCCGATGGTGTAGGCTTCACAGGCACCTATCTTGCCTAGGGTCCGGATAATGGCCTGACCAACTCCCAATTCATTGTCCAACACAGGAACAAATGTTGCAGATAGGCCAGAGAATACATCTTCACCATGTTCGGGAGGAAAAACTTTCTAATGCCAATTTGGCGAAGCCATTTGAAGTCCCTGTCATAAAGGATAGCCTCATCGTCTTCAATTATGTCGCCAAAGAAGAAGTCGAGCTTCCTCAGTAGAGCACGGGAGTCTGACTCGAACCAGTCATCAAAAATGATCTCCCGAAAGGTTAGCATACTAGCATTGCTGATCCGACACCTTCGCTCCTTTGATTTATCAGTGGTCACAGGAGCAATTCTTAGAGAACAAAGATCATGTTTAGATCAGCACTACCTACATGTCTAAAGTGGCACTTCTAGGACAGAGGATTTAAGGAGTATCATACTACAAAGAGGACAACACAGCAGTCAGAATCTGAAAAAATGTCTAAGTGTTGAAGCTCAAACGAAAGGTTCACCTCAGAGCCGCATCAATGACTAAGACGCGGAGCTCGATGAAACCTGTGTTTAAATTCAAAGACGCGAGGCTCACACGAAGCCTGCGTTTGAAATTTCACAACTTAGAAATTTCTCTTAGTGTTGGACTCAGACGTGTGACTCAGCGAAACCTTTGTCAAACTTCAGAGACGCGAGGTTTAGATGAAATCCGCGTCTGAACTCCCCCACTTAGAAAAATTCTCTAAGTATTGGAATCAAAGGCAAGGCTCAATGAAGCCCGCATTCAACAAACAGACACAGACTCAAGCTGATGAAGCGAAGACGCGGAGGTTGTCAAACCCACGTCTTGCCTACCAGTGCAAGAAATGCATTTGAATATCAAACACGGGCGTGACCCTCGCGTTGGCAGTTCAAATTAGAAGAGACTTAAGAGTTAAGATAACTTTTCAAGTCCGTCAATGGTGGAAATCAATTTAAATAGTTTTTACCTGAAATGGGGGCCTCCTGAGTGGAAGGACCCGTCCATTTGAGCCTCTGGAGCGACAGCGATCGAGGACGAAGCCACAAGTTGGTCTTTGGGGCCATTTCGACCGTAAATTCTGTGTAGAAGACGAAAGAAAGAAGAAAAGCTCGGAACTTCCTTAAAAGATCTGAAAATTCTCGACACAGGGTTCAGCAAAGAAGAAAAGAGTCTAATGATGACTCTTGAATGATGGATGTCTTTTTATAGACACAATAATCCACCGAGATACGTGGCTCGTATCTCGAGACCAATCATCGCCTGACGCGTGGCAACACGCCCCAAGCGCGAAACTCGTGTGTTAAGAGAACGACGTCTCTTCAAGCTCCGCTCGACGTATGGCATCGCCCTTGAATGCGAACCTCGCGCTTTAAGAGAATGGCATCTCTTCAAGCTCCACTGAACGCGTGGCATCGCGCCTTGAACGCGAACCTCACGTGTTAAGAGAAAGGCGTCTCTTCAAGCTCCGCCAGACAATTGGCAATGCACCCAAAATGTGAGTCTCGTGTTTCACAGAGCCCCGTCTCCCCAGCAAAAAAGAGGTCCACATCTCCACCTTGATGTCTGCGTTACTTCAACCAAGTGAGAGTTGCGTCTCCACTTCAATTTTCGCGTCTCTCTGATGAATGAGAGTCGCATTTCTACTTTAGACGAGGTCTGCATCTCTAAGGCAACATGACCTTCGCGTCTACAAGACCTATATTCAGTCTTTTCTTTTGCAATCAGTTCAAAAGTACACTGGCAAAAGCCGATGACTATTTTTCCTGATTCAACAATACACCAACAACCAGCCCAGAGTACCGACGAGGTCTGGACTGCGTATCCAGACACTCACGACAATCATCTTTGGTAGCTTCAAACAGTACACTCACGAAGACCAAGATCCAGATAAGATCGAGCTCAAGATATCTCAGAAGATTGCCAGTCCAATCTTGAGAGCTTGTTGCTAAAAGAAAAATCTAAAGTATGTCAAAACCCGTCCCAGTCAATCGCGGAGTTTTGAAAACTTTGGAGGGAGTACTGTAGACTGTCTAAAAATCACTGAGGACAAGTCATCAGAGAGCAGAGTCTATACTCTAGATGCGAGGCTAATCAGAGCCACTCGTGCAAAGTCAAAATGCGGGGCTCGTAGCCCGCGTCCCCAGCTTCACTGCAATGCCAAGACACAAAACTCGAAGCCAGCATTTTCAATGGCTAAATGCCAAAACGCGAGGCTCGAAGACTGCGTCCTAGTTTCACTGCAAAGCTAAGACGCAGAGCTCGAAACCCGCATCCCAGCATCACCACACTGCCAAGACGCAGAGTTTGAATCCCGCGTCTCAACATCACGTAGTGCCAAAACGTGAGGCTCGAAGCCTGTGTCCTAGCATCACTGCAATGCCATGACGCAAAGCCTGAAGCTCGCGTTTCAACTGTGGAAGAGCCCTGTGTTTCAGTTATAACTTCCCTCATTACCGGGTCAATTACTGCCCACGTAATGAGGGGAGTTAACCCCCATCGTGGAGGACTTTTAGGGGACAGTTTTACCCCGAAAACCCCTATAAATAACTCAGTTTGCTACTGAAGAGGGGTCAAAATTTTGGGTCAGGATTTTTAGGTCGAAATTTGGTCAGTTGAACTAAGAGAAGAGAATTTGATCAAGATTTCCAGCTGAGGGATCCTGAAAAAGAGTTAAACTCTTCTACCAACTTGCTTAGTACAAGTTTTTGCCTAAGTCTCTTTGAGATTCCATTTGGATAGGAGCTGTGCTACTCCGTCTATAATCCAAAGAGAAGATTCCCAGAAGAGCTTGACGTTCACCCAGTCAACAAAAAACAAGATTCACTTTCTACCACTACATTAAGAACCCAGCCTTAAACAAAGAGAAGATTTGATCTTGAATACCTTCTCTCTCTTGTAATTAGAATTTTTGAGATTGTTGTAATCTTTCATTGATTCAAGAAAATTTTTATGATATATTATCTCCAATTTTTTCCCGAGAAACATCTGAGCCATGGTCTTGGGTATGTACGGGACCCATCTAAAGTATAGACAATGTCTCAACTATTAACTTCAAACAATTAGTACTATGTTTAATTGGACATGTTTAAAAATAGTGAACATATGAGATACACATGACTTGGTAATAAAATACTACACTTAACAGTGCATGTGGTTACTGTTTTGCATGTTCTTTTATATCCCCTTTATTTTACCACTCATTAGGCCGCTTATTGTTGACCCTGAGTTTACTTGCTCAGATTCAGATCCAGAGACACCGCAAGGCCATGAGTACTTCGAGCACGTCGCAGAACTCTAGTAGGCTATCATCGGTTCATCTCGACTTCTTAGTGTTTTTTTCTATTTCTGTTATGGTTATAATAAGTAAACTTTTGAAGAAATTATTGTACTTGCTTTCGAATCTGGAATAAATTGTGAACATTATGATTTGATTTAATATACTGAGGCTTAGCGTATTTATTTTGAATACATCGCAGACTCTTATCACATATCCAATTGTGTGTTTAGGAAGTGGGACGTGACAATCCATCCTCGAATAGCAGCAGGTAAGAATCAAAACATAAGAGATCTAAATGATGTTGGCAATCTCATGCATTTAATAACTTGGTTCTCAACAGACCCACATTGTATAGTGCACAAAACTTTCTGACAAGTAATCCTAGTCTGTCATTTACAAAATGTATCAAGCATCAAGTGTACTGTAGTTTGTGGTTAAAATTTATGCAAATGCAGAGAGCAAGGAACAAAATTTCATGATTTCACGATAAACAATGATGATAATCTTGCGAAGTTATACAGAATATGAATCAAAATCCTAGCATAAACTCAAATTCACGACGAACATAAACCAAATCCAACCGAAAAACAGGCAGAAATGAGTGCAAATAAAAGACAGAATTGCAGTCTTTGATCTTTGACAAAACATTTAATTAAATTTTCTTCATTTGATTGAGTATGCTCATCAAAAGTTAATCATTGCTCATCCAAATTCAAAGCCATCAAACCAAGAAATGCTTCATTCACTAAACATCAGTTCAGTTTAGGTTGAATTTACTCAAAACCAAAACTAAAACCCTGAAATTGATTTCCTTCGAAACCTGAACCGAGCAGAACTGATGTTAATAGAAACCAAAACAAACCAATCGTATAGACTCGGTTCGGTCAGTTTAAGATGAATTATTCTCACTTTACTCCTCTATCTTTTCCCCCTAACACACAGTCGCATCCACGCCACCTAGACCCCTCTCCCCATGGTCGTCTCTTTCTTCTCCCGGACCTGCACAGCCTCCTTATCCCCTCTGGTAACTCCTCTGCTTCCTTCTCAACAAGTGAGCACTATCCACCACCATCACCTTCTCCGTGAACTGCCATGCCATCGTAACCCTGACGCCCGTCGTGCCGAGGTCTCCACCAAACCCTCCACCTCCATCTTCCCACTAGCCGAGCCAACCCCATTTCCTTCTTCGTCATCTCTCCCTACTCTTTAAGTCGAGTGTGTACAACCCCTCTCTTTTTACTGGTACACCGCGCTCCGCCGAGCTCCACCCTCGGCCTGCAAAAACACCATTACCTCGGAGCCACCCTTAACCCTCAGCACCACCCTCCGCCATCTTCGCCATGTCTCCAACCACCACCGCTCTCTTCTTCACCACGTTGTGCACCCAAGCACAACCCTATGATCCTCTACCACCTTGGAGTCATTACTCTATCTTTCTCACTTCTCTCTCTGTCTCTCTCAAGCCGCGTCGGTAATGCCACCGCCAGTCAGCCCCCAGGTAGCGCTGCCATGTCGCAATCCCCAGCCAATTCCCTCATCTCTCTCTTCTATGTGTTCTTGTTTTTTATGTTGGATCTACATATTCCAAACCTGACTCGATAGTGCCACAAATGTTGGCCCAAAGGCCCATCACTCTAGTTTTAATGATGATCAACTCATGTAGTTATAGTGCTAATGATCTTGTGTTTAATTAGTGACAGATTCATGATCAAGATCTTAGTAGGTGCATAGCTTCAACAAAGGATTTGAAGTCAAGTTTTGGAGCTAGAACGTTTGATTCAAGAGCTTGTGCATCAAGACCACATCAAGTACTCAAGAGGAGTCTAGCTCTATGGATCGTGTTTGGACCAAGTCAAGAAGATGAGAAGGCTTCAAGTGAAGACTTCAAGAAGATGAAGACTTGTGTCTAGGTATAAGATTTTGTTTTTAGTTAAAATGTAAAGGATAGAATAGTTGGTGGATTGCTCAAGTATATATCACACACACACTCTTGATTTAATTGTCTTTTCATAAAAGAATTTTCAGTTTAGAAAAGACTTTCATTTTTGAAAAATATCATTTTGGCTTTTGGTGTTTTCGTATATACATGTTTTAACCAAAACCATATTTAATGCTTAATGTCAAAAACATAGATATTTCATCTTAATTGTGTAGTGGATCATATCCATACACACTATGCTTTAATAAATTTAAAATATCTTGTTTTGTATCATGAAGAAGTTTGGAAAACATGTTTTAGAAAAATACAAGTTTTCAATTGAGCCAATATTTTCCTACTTACAAAAATAGTCCAATCTTTTATAACATGCCTTGATTTTGTGCAAGCATATTTGTTTATCAAAGTATAATGGTAAAACTATTTTTGTAGATTTTCTAAGTATTTATGGGATTTTATTTCAATCAAAAAGACCAAGTTTTAATCCCAGATTTTCTGTTCAAGGCTTCAGCCAAGTCGACTAGTCGACCTACCAAGTCGACTAAGGCTGAAGTCGGTCGACTGTCTCGGTCGACCGACGTGCACAGACGTGCACGCCTTGACCGGCAGATGGCCAGTCAACCGACCCAGTCGACCGGAACTGAGAGCAGTGCTCTCTGTTCTTTTCGGTCGACTGGGCGGTCGACCGGAGGCTCCAACGGTCGGATTTTTGACCGTTGCCGGTCGACCGGATGGCCGACCGACAGGCCTGACAGACCCCAATGGCTACTTTTCCAGACTCTATAAATTGGGGGTTTGGGCATTGTTTTTCACTAAGATTTTAGGAGAGCCTTGAGCCAATTTTCCCACCCTTTTAAAAGAGTTTTCTCCACATATTTGAGAGCAAATATTTCCTATCTAAAGGAAAAATTTTATTCAAGAGTGTTAAAAGAGATTCTTTGAGTTTTCCTCCAAAATTTTCATCCTTGTTTTTCTCACACAAACGCTTGAGCTATCCATTGCTATATCTACCTATAGGAGTGTTATTGTGAGAGGATTTTAGGTGATCAAGTGTTGTGATCACCAAAATTCTTTTGTTGATCTTTGAGGAGGCGGACGTGTGTGTTCGCATTGTTTTGGGTCCTAGTGGGGACTTGGTGGTTTAGAGTTCGGTTGTGAACTCTTGGTTTGAGGTGCGGCCTCGGCAAGCTTGTAGGGCTTGCGTGTGTACGGGACTAGGGAGTCCGAGGGATTGTAGGTGTTGCGGCACCAAGGAGAGATCCATTGGGATTGTGCATAGTGGAAATCCTTCGTGTGTCGAAGGCGGGGATGTAGAGCAAGTGTGCTCGAACCTCGAAACAAACCCTTGTGTTTGCGATTGCTCATTCTCTCTCTATCTCCTTTATATCTTGCATTCCTTTATTGTTTATCTTTATATGCATGATATACTTGTGTGCTTAAATTGATATACTTGCTTGGGATTGTTTGCTAACACTTGTATTTAACCAAGAGAGCCAACGCGGCACCTCAACCCTTATCAAGGGGAATCTAGAGGAGTTTGTCCAGAGCCCTTCACGGGAAATTCGGCAACACTCTTGTGTTATACGTGGTGTTTAGTGTAATAGTTTTAATTAGGACATAATTGTTTTTACTTCCGCATTATTTGGCATTAAGTGACCATTAGATTAGCCATCACCTATTCACCCCCCCTCTAGGTGAACTTACAATTGGTATCAGAGCAAGTCCATTGACTTACAATTGGTATCAGAGCCAAGTGCTCTGAATTTGGGTCTAACAACCTAGAGTTAAAGATCCTCATTTTTAGGCTAATCACAATATTTGTACACACACCATGGACTTCATGTCACCACCCACCTTTGACATTCTTAACATCCAAATTTGGAAGGTTAAGATGTCGTTGTACCTCAAGGCCCTAGGCATCCATGTTTATCTTGCCACTACTAATAATGCATATTGTTTAGATGGTAAGAATTTTGAGGCTAATGCAAAAGCCCTTCATGCTTTAAAGTCAACCCTAAATGATGAATATTTATCTAGGGTTTCTAACATTGTTCGGCTTTTGTAGCTTGGAACATCATCACCTCCCTTGACGAAAAGGATCTATATTATGCCGGGAGCGATTCGGACGTTGGAAGCAACACCTCCAACAAGTGCTACATGGTCCAAGGGGATAACCCCTTGAGGTAAACATCGGATCCGAGTTAGATGATGAAGACATGTCATATGATGAGCTTACTACATTTTGTCAACTATTACTTGAGAAATATGACATGATTAAGAAAGAAAATAAAAATTTGAAAAAGAATATTGATTGCATGCATAAAGAACATGATTCATTTAGAACTAATATTGCATGTTTAGAAAAATAAAAGAAGTTTTGAAAAATGAAAATGTTTCCCTCATGTCTAAATTGAATGATCTTTTGAAGAAAACACAAGTTTGAAAAATAAAATTGATTTGGTGGAAAAACAAAAGGAAGTTGTTTTTCAAGAAAATAATTCTTTAAAAAGAAAGATTTGTGAAAAAGAAAAAGAATTTGTTTCGAAAAAGAAAAAGAAAAATGATTTCATATCTCATCATGCTTTACATGCCACCACTAATGAGATTAAAGATTTGAAAAATAAAGTAGATTGTTTGAGTTCAACTTTGAACTCTTGTGCATTTAACCATACTAGATTGGAATCCTTGTTTCAAAAGAAACAAGTTCCCCATGTTCATGCACACTCACATCATGCATATGCTTATGTTGCACATCATGATCACACTCACACACATAAGTATTCTAAGGTGTACACATGTACACATTTTGGCCGCAAAGGTCATTTAGCAAAATTTTGTTATGACAAGTTGAATCATTTTAATTTTGCTAATAATAAAATTTTTTGGGTTCCTTACAAGACTAACCCCAAAGGACCCAAGAAAATATGGGTACCAAAATCTCCACCTTATGTATTTGATGTAGGTGAGGGCTCTCACAAAACGTGAGAGATTTGGTGCCTTGATGGTGGGTGCACTTGAACTAAAAGGACACATATTTGGAGCACCACTATCAAGGAAGATTGGTGGGAAAGACCACCATGTTTGGAGCTTTGGAGTTGGTAACGATCTCTAAACTCCTACTTTTTATGTACATGCTTTTTACTTGTATAATATTTATAGCATGTTCATGTTTTATGTTTTAATGTGCTTCATGTGGTAATAACATGCTTAGATGTAGTTTTTATCAAAACTTGTATTATACATGTACAAATAGTGAGTTACATTTGATTTATATATATTTGCACTTCATGCTCATTTGTACCCACTATATGCATATGTATAGACTAGTTTTGATGATTCTCTCATTTATACATGCTTTGCCAAATTTTATGATTTTACTTCATGTATATGTATTTTTAATTCAAATCTAATAAATATACATGTATACCCGTGAGTCTCTTGCCTTCATGCAAATACATTTGATAGACTCTTTATGTTTGGGATATGTATGTGTATTGTTAGGATTGGATAAATCATACATATACCTAGAAGTTTGTTTATTTTTAAGAAAAATGATTTTTCATGTTTTGTATTTATAAAAATTTGATACATGATCACTTTTGAGCTTCAACGTCTACTTTCATGAAAATGTCATTTACATGATTTTTGAACACTCACACTTTATTTTGTCATGACTTAGGTTCATGGACATATTTTTGAGCTTTATAGATTATGAGTGTAAAAATTTTGTGTATTTAGTTTTGATTCATGAAAAACATATGTTTTAGTTTTGAAGGATCTTTAACTAGTTTTTCAAAAATTAATTTAACTAGTTATCTATTCTTCAATGTTTTATGAGTTATACACATGATCCTATTATTGCTTCATTTGGTATCATTGAATCATTTCAATTGGTATCAATTTGACTCTATTTTTGTATATACTCATATTTTGTTTTCTATTTATGTATGTATCAATTTTTCAATTGGTATACTCATTTTTCATACATATATATGGTTTGTTTTGTGCTTGAGTTAACATTGATTTATACATTTAAAGCACACCATTTGTTTATGCTAAGCTTAATTCAAATTTTTTTTTAGCTTATGCATTATGTTTTAAAATTGGTATCAAAATTAAAAAATTATGTTTATTTGATATCTCAAAATTGTTTTAATAAAGAAAAATTAAAAAAAAATTGTTTTGATTTGTATTGCCTATATGCAAGGAGAGCTTAACATCTCTTCTACATATAGATTCATGTTGAGTGTATTGTATATTGAGGAGCTTGACAACTCTTCTTTATGTGGTACACGTGTGTAGGGGGAGCTTCACATCTCCTCTTATGCATTACATAATATGTGTTATGTGAATTGGGGCTTGTCATCCCTTCTTCATGTAATGCATATGTGTAGGGAAGCTAACTTAGCGTCTTCCTCTTCATGAATGTATATCGCATATAACTATTTATTGATTTGAGTTTACCCCTTCATTGATTCTTTGTTTCGAACAAAAAGGGGGAGAAAAATTTATTTGATGATTTTGTTTTACTTTAACCCCTTTGTTGATGATTGACAAAAAGGGGGAGAAGTATTTGGGTTTATATGCATGTTTGAGAAAAATTTATGTTTATGCATATATGTTTTGTTTTGCAAATAGGAGAAAAAGAATTTGATATGTTTTATCTCCATACATTTGCATACATGTTTATGTGCTTCATTGCCATATCTTATGTGTTTATTGTGATGCATGAGCTAAGGGGGAGCTTCTTTGAAGCTTTACTTTAATCCATGCATATATAACTTCATGAGTTTTGTCATCATCAAAAAGGGGGAGATTGTTGGCCCAAAGGCCCATCACTCTAGTTTTGATGATGATCAACTCATGTAGTTATAGTACTAATGATCTTGTGTTTAATTAGTGACAGATTCATGATCAAGATCTTAGTAGGTGCATAGCTTCAACAAAGGATTTGAAGTCAAGTTTTGGAGCTAGCACGTTTGATTCAAGAGCTTGTGCATCAAGACCACATCAAGTACTCAAGAGGAGTCTAGCTCTATGGATCGTGTTTGGACCAAGTCAAGAAGATGAGAAGGCTTCAAGTGAAGACTTCAAGAAGATGAAGACTTGTGTCTAGGTATAAGATTTTGTTTTTAGTTAAAATGTAAAGGATAGAATAGTTGGTGGATTGCTCAAGTATATATCACACACACACTCTTGATTTAATTGTCTTTTCATAAAAGAATTTTCAGTTTAGAAAAGACTTTCATTTTGGAAAAATATCATTTGGCTTTTGGTGTTTTCGTATATACATGTTTTAACCAAAACCATATTTAATACTTAATGTCAAAAACATAGATATTTCATCTTAATTGTGTAGTGGATCATATCCATACACACTATGCTTTAATGAATTCAAAATATCTTGTTTTTGTATCATGAAGAAGTTTGGAAAACATGTTTTAGAAAAATACAAGTTTTCAATTGAGCCAATATTTTCCTACTTACAAAAATAGTCCAATCTTTTATAACATGCCTTGATTTTGTGCAAGCATGTTTGTTTATCAAAGTATAATGGTAAAACTATTTTTGTAGATTTTCTAAGTATTTATGAGATTTTATTTCAATCAAAAAGACCAAGTTTTAATCCCAGATTTTCTGTTCCAGGCTTCAGCCAAGTCGACTAGTCGACCTACCAAGTCAACTAGGGCTGAAGTCGGTTGACCGTCTCGGTCGACCGACGTGCACAGACGTGCACGCCTTGACCTGGCAGATGGCCGGTCGACCGACCCAGTCGACGGGAACTGAGAGCAGTGCTCTCTGTTCTTTTCGGTCGACCGGGCGGTCGACCAGAGGCTCCAACGGTCGGATTTTTGACCGTTGCTGGTCGGCCGGACGGCCGACCGACAGGCCTGACAGACCCCAACGGCTAGTTTTCCAGACTCTCTAAATTTGGGGGTTTGGGCATTGTTTTTCACTAAGATTTTAGGAAAGTTTTGAGCCAGTTTTTTCCACCCTTTTAAAGGAGTTTTCTCCACATATTTGAGAGTAAATATTTCCTATCTAAAGGAAAGATTTTATTCAAGAGTGTTAAAAGAGATTCTTTGAGTTTTCCTCCAAAATTTCCATCCTTGTTTTTCTCACACAAACACTTGAGCTATCCATTGCTATATCTACCTATAGGAGTGTTATTGTGAGAGGATTTTAGGTGATCAAGAGTTGTGATCACCAAAGTTATTTGTTGATCTTTGAGGAGGCGGACGTGTGTGTTCGCATTGTTTCGGGTCCTAGTGGGGACTTGGTGGTTTAGAGTTCGGTTGTGAACTCTTAGTTTGAGGTGCGGCCTAAGCAAGCTTGTGGGGCTTGCGTGTGTACGGGACTAGGGAGTCCGAGGGATTGTAGGTGTTGCGGCACCAAGGAGAGATCCATTGGGATCGTGCATAGTGGAAATCCTTCGTGCGTCGAAGGCGGGGATGTAGAGCAAGTGTGCTTGAACCTCGAAACAAAACCTTGTGTTTGCGATTGCTCATTCTCTCTCTATCTCCTTTATATCTTGCACTTCTTTATTGTTTATCTTTATATGCATGATATACTTGTGTGCTTAAATTGATATACTTGCTTGGGATTGTTTGCTAACACTTGTATTTAACCAAGAGAGCCAACGCGACACCTCAACCTTTATCAAGGGGAATCTAGAGGAGTTTGTCCAGAGCCCTTCACGGAGAATTCGGCAACACTCTTGTGTTATACGTGGTATTTAGTGTAATAGTTTTAATTAGGTCATAATTGTTTTTACTTCCACAATATTTGGCATTAAGTGACCATTAGATTAGCCATTACCTATTCACCCCCCCTCTAGGTGAACTTACAATTGGTATCTGAGCAAGTCCATTGACTTACAACAAACTCGAACCAAATTAGTTAAGTTGTGGGTTTAGTTATTGAGTTTATTCTAGTGCAGATCCAACCCAGTTCCATTAAGATATAGACCCGTTAAAGAGTTGTGTCCGTGTTCGGACTGTGTCTCGGCCATCCGATCTCTGATTCGGATAATTTTGGAGGTGTTGGAAATGTAAAGATCAGATCTACGCAATCGCGACATACTCTGTGAGTGTTTGCTTTATTGGGTCATGCATTTTATTATGTCATTTCATGTATATGTTTTGAATTCACTCTCTCAATAAATGTTAAATTGATATTTAAAATATTGCTCGTGGTTAATCATGGTGAGTCACTGTTTCAATTTCGTGTATACCCAACACAAATGAATTGTTTAGCAAGTGTTTATTCTTGTTTAAAACTTATTTATCGTTTATTGAAATGGTTTCCAATCACTCACTTTAAACTCGATAATTTAAATTATTCAATAAATCTGGACGTTATGAAAGCTGTCAACTTTCATCCTATGAAAATATTGTACCTTGGATTATTAGTTTATGCTCGCATCTGATTGTGTGGATATTTATATGCTTAAATGAATCATTTCTAGCTTCAAGTTTAAATCATTGGAAATCATAAATAATTGTTATTCAGAAAAGATAATAAAATGTAACTATAAATAGCGAAATTTCAGGAACAAGGCATATTGTAAATTCTAAATATTATTTTTGGTGTTTTACTGCTTTTCAGTAAATCATGATTTATTTCATGTTTAATTATTTATATGGTTTACTTAATAATCTGGTATCCAGTATAATGTAGTTTTCCTCATTAAATTCTTTTATAAAATAGTTAAATAGTTTATTCTAAATTTATTCAGTTGTGACGGTGTAGGCATTCCTATAAAATGTTTTAAGTAGATGATTACAAATTTTTGAATTACATTTTTTGAATTTTTTGATTGGTACCTTAAGAAAACATTAGAATAATCATAAGTAGGGAAATGTCAGAAATGAACTAGACTGATAATCCTGAACAACATCATGATTTCACTGGAAGACTTGACTGATTATACATTATATCTAACTGATAACTATATCGTCCATATTACTAAAATTGCTGGGAAATATTGTTATATGTTAACAATATCGTCCTGCTTATCCTGTTCACTGTCATCATGCATCCTGATCACATTGTTGATGTTGTTATCGCGATTATCACTGAGTTATCATAGTGATCTAGGTAACATGTATATTAGCCAATCTTGATAAACTAAAAAACATGATCACTAAACAACTTACACCGGGACTAGAAAAATTGATGGAGGAGACAACGTCCATATTTTAGATGGAACTATGATATAGATTGCACAGCCGAAAGAGGGTTCTACTGCAAGGCTCCCGTGGGGTGACTGGCACCTTATCCTGTTCCTGTTCCTATTCATGTTATACATCTCATACATGTTACCAGACTTTTTATACATATTACCTGACTACCTTACGGTAGGGCCTGGTTCAGCGCAGGAGTCTGAACTGTGGTCCCGGGTATGTTGGTATCTACCTAAAGCATAAACAATATCTCTTCTATCAGTTTCAATAACATAAGTTCTCGATTGACATGTATAGTAGGCGTAGTATTGATGTGTCTATTACATGTGGCAATTAGTGTTCGCTGACATACTTAATAACAACAGACTGACATGATATACTGTAACTAATATGCGCTAGCTTGTCATATACCTGTACGCTACGATAGACACATGTATGACTTGATAGACACTTGACCTGACATATAAAATTATGACAGACTGATCCACTTTAATCTTAAGTCATGTACTGCCTGTATCTTAACAATGTGATATATTGATTTATATATATTATGCTATACTGTCTTTTAATTTCAATTTTATTTATGATATTTCTCATTCAGTACATTTAATATTAGCAATATCACACTATGTTCACACTAGACATGCATGTGCACCATTCCTCATTTTTACATACTCATTGAGAGTTTTGACTCTCTGAATTTGCACATCTAGGTCTATGATTGTTACATTCCTTTTATTAGGTATATGAGGAATTCATGTGTATCTGAGGAGTACGGAGTCGCTTTTGCTTGATCACGGGATTCCTCGGTACAATTCTTGTCTTACTTTTCATCTTGTTGATTTCAATTGATTCTTATAGCTTGGACTCCATGTTTATTCTATTGACTTACTTATAGAATAATGCTATCATTATGTAAGAATTATATGTTGTATTGCAGCGATATTAATTATTATAATTAGTTTATATATCTTACTCAGGTTATTTTAGGCTTAGTGTGCATGCGTGGGGTATTTTTCTCACGTATCTACATTGTTGACTCTCGTCGCGACTCAATTTTCGTGTATTTTGGGAAGTGGGGTGCGACAAGCTGCATCTTTTCAAGTAGTGTTTTGACCAAAATCATTAGGAGATGTATTCCTGATGAGGAAGTTAAGAGTGTTCTTTCCTTCTGTCATGAATTTGCATGCAATGGATACTTGGTCCCGCAAGACTACTGAAAAAGTGCTACAAAATGGGTTTTATTGGCCCAGTTGTTTCAAAGACGCCTTTGAATTTTGCAAGACGTGCCCACGGTGTCAAATGGTAGGAAAGATCTCAAAAAAATGTGATGCCCCTCAATCCAATTTTAGAGATAAAACTTTTTGATGTTTGGGGCATTGACTTTATGATTTTTGTCCTAGCACATTCGGGAATCAATACTTCTTGGTTGCTGTGAAATATGTGTCCAAGTGGGTTGAGGCCATACCTAGCAAGACAGATGATAACAAAGTTGTTGTTAAGTTCTTGAAAAAGAATATTTTCTCGCACTTTGGAACCCCTCATACTATAATTAGCGATAATGGCACTAATTTCTGCAATAAATCTTTGGAGACTCTTATGCGAAAATATTGAAAGTACGCCTAGAGGGGGGTGAATAGATGTAATGCTAATCTAAAGGTCTAAATGTGAATTGCGATAATTTATTATATGAATGATGCAAACGGTCAATTCAAATCAAGAAGTGAAGTGAGATTCCCTATGAAGGGATCTAGAAGTTCTCCTCTATTTTCCTCTAGATAATGAGTTGAGATGCTTAATTTCCTTCTTGATTTAGAAAGTGAAAACCGACGAGAATGAATTATGCTAACAAGTGAAATAGAAACAAAAACACAAGTGCAAGCAAAAATAGAGTAAGAGCAAGAGAGAAAACAATCACAAACATAAGAGATTTGTTTTGAGGTTCGAGCACCAACCTCTACATCCGCCTTCACCGTGTGAAGGATTTCACTTTCTACTAAGGATCTTTCTATAAAGGAGCCATCACAAAGAAACTACAAGGTCTAATTAAGTCCAGAGTACACAACTCTAACTCTCAATCCTTTACACAAGAGGTAGCATAAAGCCAATGAGTTTAACAAGCTCTTGGTGACCATAAAGATCACAAACGATCTCTTTTACAACTTTCTATAGTATTTGATGTGAGATGAAACTTAAGAAGTTTGTGAAAGAGAAAATCAGTTGAAATGATTCAATCTAAGAGCTGAAAACTTGTAGAAAATGATTTTGAAATGAGAGCACTTGAATTAGGAAATTTAAAATCATTTCTCTTGAATAAACTTGATTTTTCAAATATTTTTCAAAACTAATTATTGTTCTTATAGTTGTTAATTCTCTACAAATGAAACCTATCTATAGACAAATTATAAAACACTATTAGAAGAGCCCATCATGTCATTAAGAGAGAGATTAGACCTAAAAAGAGCAAAGTACCCGTTGAAAAAAAGGTCAAAGAAATTCAAAACCAGTCGTTACTGTAGCAGTGTTAGAACTACAATCGATTGCCCGGTCGACCGGTAGTTCAATATTATGAACTTACCATTGGCGTCGGTCGACTGCCTGGTCGACCAGTCTCAACAATGACCCAGCTAACCAGTGGTCGACTGCTAGGTTTGTCGGTTGATCGCCCGGTTGCCCGATAAATGTGCACGGCGTGCACAAGAATAGGTCAAAGTGACACCCATGATCCAATCGACTGCCCGGTCAACTGACCAAACCTGAAAATCTATTTAGGGTAAAAAATTATTATAAACTCATTTTAAACTATTTTTATATGAGTTATAAAATAATTTAATAATACATAGGCTTCAGGATACATGTTAGAAATAGGATATAATATCTTGGAAAATCATTGGGCATGTGTCAAATTTTAAACCTTTGTAAAATACCAAAAAATAAGAAAAACTAGATATTAAAACTCGAATTTTGAAAACTTGAATTTTTGTGTCTCTTTGTTTTAGCATCAAATCTACATACTATACTTTAACATACTATTTTCTTACATAGGTGCTATGTCTTCAAGTAATCTTCTAGTGGACTTTTTCAGGGTGAGTCTTGATTGTCTTAGCTTAAATCCCATCCTTGAGTGAGCTTGAGACTTCAATATCTTCCTTTTGAGGAAGAAGCACTTTGAATCTTTTTGAACCCTGAAGAATACTTAAACACTGGAACATGATTAGTACTAAATAACTACATAGGTTTTGTTACCATCAAACAAGAAAGCAATGATTACAACTTTGGGCCAACAATCTTTCCCTTTTGATGATAACAAAACATATGAGTCATTTAAAAAATAGTATGAAGAGCTTAGTAAAGCTCCCCTAAAGTAATGCTTATCTATCAAGTTCAATCAATTATGACAAAAGAATGTGACAATTTCAAAGCAAGTCATCATATGCATACAGATATAGATGTGAAGGTTGAAGAGCTATGCAATAATATTCCATCCTCTATCTATACCTCCAACCACCAAAATAGGTATGCAACAAAGCATAATAGAAATCATAAATTTCTAGCCCATAAATCTTTAAAATCTCAATACTAATTTAAAGCATAAGTATAAATATACCAATTTATAGATATTAATTTGCCAAAACAAGATCTACCAATTTAAGATAAATAAAATAATATCAAATGAAATTACTCATACATTCTTCTCCCTCTTTTTGTCATAAATCAAAAAGGTACTCACGAAAAATAAAAATTAGTAGATACCAGTAAACATAAATGTAAAGAAAAGACAAGATACCAATTTAAAAAAAAATAGAAGTTTATGTTTACTAAGAAAATAAATATGAATATCAATTGGAAATTTCGTGAATCCATAATACAAACATTTAATTCACTACAAATAAATGAAAATATATTAAAATAAAGTTGTTTAGTAAAAATATCTGCTAATTGAAAATCAGTAGAAACATAATCAATTTCAATATCTCCGTTCTCATAATGATCTCTAAGAAAGATATCTAATCTCTATGTGTTTGGTCTTGCTATATTGATTTGCATTCTTGGTCATATGAATGATACTAGTATTATCACAAATTATTTTAATATGGTCAAAATGTAAATCATAATCAAGAAGAGTATGTTTCATCCAAAGGACTTGTGCACAATAAGCCCCGGCCGCAACATACTCCTCGGCGGTCGAGAGGGCTATGAAATTTTATTTCTTGGAAGGCCATGAGACAAGGTATTTTCTTAGAAATTGACAAATTTCACTAGTGCTCTTCCTATCTACTCTACAACCGGTATTGTCAACATCCGAAAAACTCATCATTGAGAATTGTCAGGTCATCGGATACCACAAAATCATTCCAATGTGCCCTTAAGATATCTAATAATGTGTTTTACGATAATTAAGTGAGACTCTTTAGGACAAGATTGAAATCTAGTACATAGACATATACTAAACATAATATCCGGCCTACTAGCTGTCAAGTAAAGCAAACTACCAATCATGCTATGATAGAGTTTAATGTCAAAGTTTTTACCTCTTTCATCTTTGTCAAGCTTTATCGTGGTAGCCATGGAGTCTTGCATATCTTTGTATCTTCAAGCCCAAATTTTTTGATAAATTCTCTTGTAAAATTGGCTTGATTGATGAAGATCTCATCACATCTTTACTTGATTTGGAGTCCAAGAAAATAGTTGAGCTCCTCCATCATAGTCAATTTAAATTTTTTCTTCATGCATGATTCAAAATCCTCATAAAGCTTTTCATTAGTAGATCCAAAAATGATATAATCAACACATATTTGTACTAATAAGATTATCTACATGCTTTGTAAACAAGGTAGTGTCAACTTTGCTTTTAATAAAACCATTTAAAATAAGAAAAGTACTCAATATTTCATGCTAAACTCTTGGAGCTTGTTTTAAACTATACAAAGCCTTTACAAGTTTAAAAATAAAATCTGAATTTGTAGGATCAACAAACTTGAGGGGGGTTGTTCAACATACACCTGCTCTTCAATAAAACCATTCAAAAATGCACTTTTAATATCCATTTGAAAAAGCTTAAAAATCTTTAAAAGAAGTAAAAGCAAGTGTCATCCGTATGGCCTCAAGCCGTGCTACAGGTACAAAGGTTTCCTCAAAATTAATTCCTTTGATTTGGGTATAACCTTGGGCCACTAACCTAGCTTTATTCCTAATAATATTTCTTGACACATCGAACTTATTCCTAAAAATTCATTTATTACTAATTTTTGGCCTATAATGAGGTCTAAGAATAAGATGCCAAACTTCATTGCACTCAAATTGATTGAACTCTTCTTGTATGACGAGCAACCAATATAAGTAACCCTCAGCTTCGAGGATATTTTGGGCTCAATATGGGAAATGAATGCAAATTGGCCACAAATATCATGGAATTTGGAGCGAGTAGTTACCCCTTTGGGTACATTACCAATAATGATGTCCTTGGGATGACTTGTAGCATATCTTCAATCATTTGGAAGTGATTGTTTTGGCTCCACTTCAACATCTTGGACTTCTCTATTTATATCATCCTTAGGTTTTCTTCTTCATCTTGTGCCAGTGAATCCTTCATGAAAACTTTTTCAAATTCTTCACCTAAATAATCAATCTCTATAATATTCTTCACAAGAGAGTTAGCGTTCTCAAACTTAACATGCATAGACACCTCAATAGTCAAGATTGACCTATTGAAAACTCTATAAGCCTTACTACTATTTGAGTATGTAACAATAATAGCCTCAAAAGATTTTGAATCAAACTTACCTAAATTACCTTTGGTAATTAAAACAAAACACTTGCAACCAAAGACTTTAAAATAAGAAACATTTGGTTTTCTCATATAGTAAATTTTAAAGAGAATTTATTTGAGTTTTTACAAAATAAATTCGATTTTCAATGTAACATGAAGTGTTTACGGCCTCGGCCTATAAGTATTGAGGCAGTCTGTATTCACTAATCATTGTCCTAACTATTTCTTGAAGAGTACGATTCTTTCTTTCAATGACTCCATTTTTTTGTGGAGTTCTAGGACAAGATAATTCATGTTTAATTATGTTTTTTTCATAATAGGTGATAAAAGAATGGTTGATGAATTCACCATCTCTATCATTCCTTATACGTAAAATTGGAAAATCCTTTTCTTTTTCAACCTTTGTTCTAAAAATATGAAAATGCGAGAAAGCTTCATCTTTATATTCTAAAAAGAAAACCCATGTAAATCTAGAGAAATCATCAACTAAAACAAAAACAAAAAGATTACCACTAAGACTCTTGGTTTTAGTTGGGCAAAATAAATCCATGTGGATCAACTCTAAATGTCTAATTATCATGATATCCTTTATTATTTTGAAAGAGGATTTGGTTTGTTTTCCAAGTTGGCAAGCATCACTAATGCGGTCCTTTTCAAACTTCAAATAAGAAATACCTTTCAACAAATCTTTAAAATTAATTCAGGATAAGTGGTCAAATAAAACATGGCCTAGTCTCTTATGCGATAATCAAGAATCTTCATTAATAGCATTCGAACAAGTGATATTACAATCTTATTAAGCATATCAACATATAAACATTATTTTCATGAAAACTGAAAAGACCATATGTATTTATTTTCTTATCCAAGATGTCACAAGAGAAATCATCAACATCAATTTTTAAATCTCTATCACAAAGTTGGCTAATGCTTAAAAGATTATGCTTAAGGCCTTCAATCAAAACAACATTCTCAATTAAAAGAGATGAGCCAATTTTGATATTACCAATACCAACGATTTTTCCCTTTGAATCATCCCCAAAGGTGACGATGCCACCTTCATGATACCTTGATAGTGTTGCAA
Source organism: Agave tequilana (assembly GCA_038442645.1). NCBI lineage: Eukaryota > Viridiplantae > Streptophyta > Magnoliopsida > Asparagales > Asparagaceae > Agave > Agave tequilana. The sequence continues at coordinate 37,453 of JAVJIF010026722.1, read as the reverse complement.
AGTTGTTGATATTCTTACTTATGTGTCTTGAGCAACCACTATCAAGACACCACCTCTCCCTACGTCTTGGAGCCTTGGTGGATACCTATTGTAAGGAATAAATTTTTTAATTATGGAACCCAAACTTTCTTGGGTCCTAAAATGTTAGTTTTTCGAACCCAAATATGATCATTTAAAGTATTTATACGATCATAACAAAACTTGGCCAAGTCATCTTTTCGGCCACAATAGGTGCAAGTATACACCTTGCCATAAAGAAATGCATGATGTGTATGTGCATGATAAGCATGTGAGACATGAGCATGTATAGTGTGTGTAGCATGATGTGAATTAGATTGTGTGTGATCATGTGAAGCATGTGAAACATGAGGTTTCCTTTGAGTTTGCCTCTTTGAAAACATAGCCTCTAGTCTAGGTTTATCAAATTCACATTTTTCAAAATATTACTTAAGGTACTAATTTTGTCGGCTTTGGTGGTGCTAGAATAAGTTTCATGGCAATTCTCTTGCCTCCCCAAGTGAACATGTAGATGTTCCTCTTACCTCTATGGGTAGCATCTTGTCATGGTCATCCTAATAGTATGTGACATGCATCCATATCAGCAACATCGCAAGTAACTAAATCTTGAGAAAACATGGCAATCGAAATAGGGACTTGGAAAAGATTCATTACGTTTATGCAGGGGTCCTTCTTTATCCACCCAGTGGTGTATGGATGAGGGTATAGCTCTATCTCTATTTCAAATAGTACACCAATGAAGTAGAGATGATGTTTTCGCAACTGCCATTGTTGATGATGAGATTGCACACAATGTTCTTTACCGAACACCTTGAGTAGTAAACTGATGCCTTTGTGTAGTGTCGGGGTTCTTTTGGTTGCACAACAACCACTAGACCACGCAAGTGGCTACCTCTTCATCTTATTACATAAAGTCAGAATCTTCTAATTCAGTCTCGATCTGCACTTCGTCTTCGTCCTTGTAGTCTGCCATGTTAACAGACCTCCTTTTCGGGCACTCATTGGACCTATGTCTAGGTTTGCCACACCTGTAATACTTACCAACCCAAGGCTTGGCATATGCCTTCTCTTTGTCCTTTGTAGTGAGGGTGGCTACCTTCATCGGGTTTGCTGGAAGGGTGTCAGTTGCCTTACAGTCTGGAGGCCTTCTCTTGATGTGAAATCTTGCTGAGCTTTAGTGTTGCTGGAGGTCCTCTATACTATTCCTTTGAAAGATAAAATAATTGTTCATCAAATGTGCATATTTTTAGTCATATTTTCACATTTATTTTTATTAAACAATGCTTATGTAATTGTATTTTTGCTTAGTAATGTGCAGGCCTCTAGAATTAAAAGAAGAAAAGAAAAGAAGCCCAAAAGATTAAAAAGCAGCCCAAAATCCCAACATGCCAAAAAAGATCAGAGATAATCCCAATAATAATTAGAGATAAAGGAGAAAATCAACTTAAATTTAAGTTGCTTAAGCTCCAAGTCATAAATAAAAAGGGAGAAATCAAATTTGAACTCGGATTTGGTAATGACTTGCTTCCCAAGTTAAAGGAAATGAATATTCTCTAAATATTCAAACTTCAAATTAAGATTCTAAGAATATACTTCTTGATGAATGGACGAGATAAAGTATTAATATTTAGAGATAAGCAGGAAAATCCAAGTATTTCTGAATCTAAATAAATTTAGACCCGGGTTCAGACTGGATATCTTTTAGCAATTTGAGCATAACTTTCGGAACAGAAACTCAAATCTGATAATTCAAGATGATCTAGAAAGAAGACTTAAAGAGATACAATTCTTATGTTGACCACTGTTTTCAATTCTATTATTTGATAAGTCATATTCAGCAATCCATATGCAACTAGCTGCAGACTAATTCAGAATTGAATTTTCACATAAAATTCTGGATAAATCAAATTAAGTTTAGAGATACGGGAGAATTCAAATTTAGAAATAATTTGCTCCCCATGTCAAGAGAAAATATATTATCTTAATATCTAGAGTTCAAAATTAATTTCTGAAGCTATATCTTTTGATGGGTGCATAACTTCTTCCAGGAGTTATTCACTGCTTCTACTATAAATAGAGAGGTAAAGCATAGGGAAAAGGATAACTCAGAAGCTCAAGCTTAGGGTTTTTTTTTAGATCATCTTCTCTTTTTGAATTTTCATTGTATTTTCTATTTTTTTACGATGAAGAAGATTTGAGAAGAGGAGAAGGCTTTTGTACTGGATTGGTGACAAATTCAATAGAGGTTCTTACTTTTTTCATATCTCATTTTTGTTCTTTTATTTTGTATTTTTCAATTCTAGTTTAATCACCTTTATGCAACTTTTAAATATCATGCTTAGTATTATTATGAATATGAGAAACTAATTCTCTCGCTGCTTGCTAATCTCTCCACCAGATAAAACCTAGTTCTATAAGATAAATTGATTGAACTCTATTCATATTTGAAACCCTAAGATAAGTTAATAATTCTTGAAGATTAGTGATGAATTAAGTTAAACTAGCTTTAGGGTATACTATTTAATGGTTATTCTTAGTTTATACTTAGATACTTTGATAACTTAACGTTAAGTCTAAAACAACTTTTCTTATGCTATATTTTGAGACTTTGATAAACTAATGTTTAATTTTATTTAGTGTATTTTAATTAGGGTTTACTTTTCATCTTACTTTTTTTGCTTGATTCTAACGCAACACTCTAGTGTTAATCTTTATAAGTTTAATATGAAATTTATTCTTCATAGACTAGTGTTTGATTGTTATAGATGATTAGTTGGTTATGATTTTTCTTTCTGTTTAAATCAGCTCATTTATAACCATCATTTCTTTCCAAGTTTTACACAGAGAGAAAGTATCGAAAAGCTTGCATCATATCTCTCCCTGTGGATCGACCAGTTTAGCTCTTACTACAGTGGATTAATTGCGAGAAAATCGAGAAATCTCTTAACCTTAGCCTTTACATTTTACTCTCTTTTTCTCTATCATTCAAAATTTTGGCACCATTGCTGGGGAGGGAACGATAAAGTTCTCTTTGTTTACTAAATCCTAATTTATCTATTTTTATGTGCAAGTTTGGAGAACATGAAAATAAATTGCACTAGAGGAAATATAAGTGGTTGTGACTTTGCATTTTTAACAGAGCCCTTAAATCCTCAACAAGGCCGCACAAACACGGCAAAAGTCGCACAAATGCGGCCTATTGAGTTAACAACTGAACTATTTTTGTGCAGGGCTACCCAGAATTACTTAAATTATTTATTGCAGTTGATAGTGTTTCTATTTGATAACCCTGCATATTTTAATAAATTAATAGTAACATATTAGTTGATTAACTTTAAAAAAAATTGACTCTTGCATTATAGACATGTGTCTATTTAAATTCTTTAATTTTTGTTGAAGAGTGCTAGAGACCAGGTATGTTTGCATTGCATATAGATTAGAAACCACCCTTGGTTGATTTACTGCTTTTGAGTGAATTCTTTTCTATTTTGCTTGTACATCTGCACTAATACATATTAAGGGAAAAACCCCTAACAACATAAGGTGGGGGCATTATTACCCTTCCTTGGCCTATAAACCATCTTTCTTGCACTCACAACCTAACTCTAATTTAAAATTGACTAGACGTTAGCCCTAATATTAATCAGACTCACTAGGATATTGACTAAAGGAGGAAGTTGTTACAAATTAACACTTACGAGATCAGTGGCTAGGTAGGGGATTGAGAGGCAAAATCTTGAAGGTTGGTGGTTTGACATAATTAGGTCCGTCTTGACGATTACATACCACCAATCTTACCACCTACATGGCCGATTAACTTGTGGTTAAGTTTTGTAATATATCTCCCGCAAATAATCTAATATCAGGATTCATCTAGTTCTAAGCTTGATTGGTTGATTTTGTTTTCATTTTGGTGAATTGGTTTAAATGATTGTGCATGTAAGTGTGGTCAAGAGACCCAATTACATCTAAATTGATTAGGACTAAGTCACCACCTCAACCTAACCAAAAACAAATCACCACTAAATATAATAAAAAAATATTTCACATGGCCTATCCAAATTCATTTGGGTACAATTCATTTTATATAGGCCAAATTCATCTTTCCATCCACCAACCTTTTTCTAAATTTTCATCCCCAACCAACCCTCTCATTTTTTACCTCTCATTTTTTACATCCTATTCTGTCATTTGGTGCAATTATTGTAATAATCTATCTCATTCTTCAAAATAGTGTCCCTTGATAAGGTATTCGTTAGGATGAGGTCCAAATCAGTTTCATACATTTCAAGGACCTACGAGCAAACTCCATCCATCACATCAATTATAATTCAATAACAATCATAAGGAGGACACACAAACTTCACACCAAATGCTAAATAATAATGTTTCACACTAAGCCCACCTAGATATGATGGCTAATTGAGTTAGCGGTTGAGTGAGAGAAGGATTCATTTTCTACTCAACCTATTCTTGATCCAAAACCAAATAGACGTATGTCAATTCAGGAACACATCAATCAAGATATAATGAAAAAAGTCCAAAGTGAAAAACCCATGTCAATTCTAAATTACATTCGTCTTTATGAAAAAAACGAGTTCATTAATGTAGATAAGCCCGATGAAGAAGTATGCGAATTAAAAGACTATTGTCGATATCGAGACAAACTGATTAGAGAGCAGTTGGCCGAATATTTACCTCATAGAGAGCAAGTTGAGTCGTATAGTGAGGATAAATGTGATAATGAATCTTTGTGTTTGGATGAAGTATTTCAAGATAATTTGGATACACATACACCTCTCAAGGAAACAGTTGAATTATATTGTGAGGATGTTTGTGAAGATGATGAGCCTCTATTTCTTGATATATTATTTAAGAATGAGTACAATCATAGTGGTAAGAAAATATGTGCCATGGATGTTACGTCTAAAGTTCCTTCAGAGAAGGAAGCTTGATTTGAGTATCTTCACATTTAATGAGCCAACTAATGATCAATCAGTTGAATACATAACACAAGAACCTCAAATTATCAAAAGCTTTAAGAACCTCCTTAAAAATGAACTTAACCATTTGGATGAAACGATTAGGGATGCTTTAGTTAGTTATGTACCTCCGAAAGATATGGTTAATCCAAGTTTTGAGGAGATGTATGGAAAAGAGCTCAAAATTCTAGGTAATCATATTATTTATACGCCAACTATAATGTATAACGAGGATGAATTTATGAAGAGTAGTGGAGGGAGGAAGAGTAGGAGGAAGTTGAGCAAAATGATGAACAAGTTGGAGAGAATGAACACAAAACTGACAAAAAGATTGACTTCTCCAATTTCACTACTAAAGAGAATACATTGGAATGATGGAAAGCCTAAAGGGAAGAAACCACGCAAATTAGTAGCATCACCTCTCTTACACTTTATTTCATGCATTTATATATTTCATTAATATATTGAGGACAATGTATGAGAAAGGTGTGGGTGAGGATTCACTAACATACTAACATATACTAACATAGGTAGGTTTGCAAGCAAAATTTTTTCTTTTAAAAACTTTTTGAAAAAATAATATTTTGAGTTATTGTTGCAAGTAATTAAATTTATTTTAAGGAGTAGGAAAATCATAATTAGGATTTCTTGATACCTGGTCAAAATAAGATTATCTATTTGATTTTTAGGTTTAGGAGGAAAAATTGAAAAAGTAATTTAGCTTTGATTTTTACATTGATGAAATATACATACCTTATACACTTATACACTCAGGATTCAAAACAAAGGCTCTTCTGCCTTAGAAAACATATATATATATATATATATATATATATATATATATATATATATATATATATATATATATATATATAATAAAAAATAGAACAAATCAAATTATTGATTAGCTAGGTGCTTTGGCCTAAGGAAGCCTTGGTATTTATGCGAATGGTAATTAGGTAAGTTTGAAAAAAATATATGAATATAATATATGTATTAACACATCTAATAATCAATTAGTTGGTATGAGGGTCTCAAGAAGCCTTGAAACTTGCACAAAAGAAAATTAGATAAGTAATACATATTAAAAAAAAGAAGTACTTAAAGGGCAATGAGGTGATAATACTTCGAACTTCTTTAAAAAAAAAAGAGTTATACACACACACACACATATATTAATATATGAATCCCAAGTGAAAAACTCAGGGTCACAAAGGTGCGTATGATTTAGGATAAAATAATAGACTAAGTGAGAAATTCAGCTTTAATCCCAACCTAAATTAATAATGAATATTTCCATAGAGACTAAGTATAGGAATGAATAATTTGGTGATCCTAAAACTTATAGATTACTTAATTTTTATAAAAATATTTCTAATATTCTTCTTTTTCAAAAATGGAATTTTGAAAATACTAACATTTTGTTTCTCTTTCTTTATGGATTTTGTGGGTGTTCCACTGAAAACCTTCACAAGACAAAACTCATGCTCTAGGGATAATTTAGAGGTTTAACGACTTGTTCCATATGCTAAATACAACCGTGATTCATATAAAAGTGAGTTAAGTTAGTTTTTTTTGTTTTACTTGAGGACGAGCAAAAAGATAAGTGTGGGGATGTGATTGTTCATCAAATGAGCAATATTTTTAGTCATATTTTCACATTTATTTTTATAAAATAATGCTTATGTAATTGTAATTTTGCTTAGTAATGTGCAAGCCTCTATAATTAAAAGAAAAAAGAAAAGAAGCCCAAAAGATTAAAAAGAAGCCTAAAAGCCCATCAAGCCAAAGAAATTCAGAGATAATACCAATACTAATTGGAGATAAAGGAGAAAATCAATTTAAATTCAAGTTGCTTATGCTCAAGTCAAAGATAAAAAGGGAGAATTCAAATTTAAAGTCGTATTTGGAGATGACTTACTTCCCAAGTTAAAAGAAAAAAATATTCTCTAAAAATCTAAAATTCAAATGAAGATTCTAAGAATATACTTCTTGATGAATGGACGAGGTGAAGCAATCATATTTGGAGATAAGGAGGAAAATCTAAATAAATTTGGAGTTCTAAATTAATTTAGATTCGGATTTAGACTGAATACCTTTATCATTTTGGAGATAACATTCGCTACAGAAAATAACGATTCAAGATGATCCAGAAAGAATACTTAAAGGGTTACAATTTATATGTTGACCACTATTTCTATTTTTATAATTTGTAAGACATATTCAGCTATCAATACACTAACTAGTTACAGACTAAGTCAGAATTGAATTTTTCACATAAAATTTTGGATAAATCAAATCAAGTTTGGAGATAAGGAAAGGATTCAAATTCAGAAATAGCTTGCTCCCCAAGTCAAGAGAAAGGATATTATCTTAATATCCAGAGTTCAAATTTAAATTTTGAAGATATATCTATTGATGGATGTGCAACTTTTACCAGAAGTCTATCCACTACTTCTACTATAAATAGATAGGTAGTGAATAGGGAAAAGTGCATCTCAGAAGCTCAAACTTAGGGTTTTTTTTAGATCATCTTTTTTTCCTAAATTTCCATTGTATTTTCTATTTTTTATGTTGAAGAAGATTTAAGAAGAAAAGAAGGCTTTTGTACTGGATTTGTGACAAATTCAGTAAAGGTTCTTACTTTTCTGTTCATATCTCTTTTTGTTCTTTTATTTTGTGTTTTTCAATTCTCTTTTAATCTCTTTTATGCAACTTTTAAATATCATGCTTAGTTCCACCATGATTATGAGTAACTAATTCTCTCGTAGTTTGCTAATCTCTCCACCAACTAAAACCTAGTTCCATAAGATAAATTGATTGAACTCTATGCCTATTTGAAACCCTAAGATCAGTTAATAATTCTTGAAGATTAGTGATGAATTAAATTAAACTAGTTTTTGGGTATACTATTTAATGGTTATTCTTGGTTTATACTTAGATACTTTGATAACTTAATGTTAAGTCTAAAACAATTTTTCTTATGCTATACTTTAAGACTTTGATAAACTAATGTTTAATTTTATCTAGTGTAGTTTAATTGGGGTTTACTTTCTATCTTAGTCTACTTACTTGAATTTGAAGCAACACTCTAGTATTAATCTTTTTAAGTTCAATATGATATTTACTCTTCATAGACTAGTGTTTGGTTGTGTAGATATGATTCCTTTTTCTATTTAAATCAACTCTTTTATAACCATCATCTTTTCTTTCTAAGTTTTACACAGAGAGAACGTATCAAAAAACTTGCATCGCATCTCTCCTTGCAGATTGACCGTTTAACTCTTATTACAGCTGATTAATTGCGAGAAAACAGAAAAATCTCTTAACCTTAATTTACTTTTTACTCTCTTTTTCTCTGTCAATCATAAAACTTGCAATGCAACCTCTCAATCTTCATGGTTTTATTTTGGACCTCATCGATAGAGAACACGTCTTGGAGGGCCACACGCTCCTGGATGGAGTACCTCAGTCCGTTGGTGTACTTTGAAGTCTGTTGCTCCTCCATCAGGAATAAGTCGCATCGCGATGAGAGGCAATAAAACTCCTCAGTGTATACTGCCACAGTCCTTGTATCTTACCATCTTTCCTCAAACTGATTGTGGAGGATCTGTTGATAGTCAAGTGGAAAGAGTCAACCTTATAGGAGTTGCTTGCGCTTCTATGTCATCACTGATGGAATGCCTGGGCGCCTCCTTGTGATTTGCAGCTGGTCCCACCATTCAGCCGCTCCTCCTTTGTGCTTGTGCGCCACTATCTTGACATGTTTTTTCTCAAGAATGTAAGTCATGTCAAAGAATTTTTCTACTTTATAGACTCAGTCTAAGAAAGAATCTTGATTTTCATTCTTTACTCGTTAGCGCTTGGGTCCCCTATTCTCTTATCCACGTTAGGAAAAGGAAATCATTCTCCACTGTTGGAATTAGGATTCGCCATTCGCCTAGGGCCTCGCTCATAGGCCGTCCTTTCATCATAACCTTTGTCTTTGAAATTGTCTTCGAGATGGAAGGTGTTAATGAGTTCTTCCTCTTCGGTAAGATCTTCATAAGGAAGTTGTCATAGAGGACGTCTTGGTGGTAGAGTTGGTTGACATGGTTGTTGATGAGAGGTGGTTGTTTGAAGAGAAATTAATGTGGTGGAGGTTGTGGATGAGGATTATCTAATGGTGGTGGAGGAAGATTGTTCGATGAATGTTCACGGCCGCTGCGGTCGAACCATCAGTTAGGCCTCGATTATCGAATTTGAGAAATAATCTCTTGATTTCTTGAACCATATTGTCCATGGTCGATTGAAAAGCACCACGTCTCCCTTTAACAATGCCTACTCTCACTGGGTGGTTGGACTGCTAGTCGTCATTTCCAGCCATTGTCGGAAAGTTTGCCAATGCTCTTATATCACGATGCGGACGGGGAAGCGTAGAAGACGAATGATGCGGGTTAAATATCGTATTAGGGCTAATGAACCCTGAAGAAGCCTTCAGGTATGGGATAATTACTCGAATTCACAAGCAAGTGACCGGAATCCACGAGTCAAAGAGAACGAATTCACAAGTAATTAGAGAGTAAAAACTCAATTGTATTAACCAAAGTTGGAGGATAAAAATCTAAAATACAATGCCTTTTATAGGCAAAAAAAAAAAAAGAATATTACTCTAAGTAGGAAACTAAAATAAAGAAACAAAAATAAAATAAATTAAATTCAAATCAACCCAGAAAATAACTCCTAAATAAACTAGGATATCATGATATACAAGAGTATTTTTGATAGGTGAAGAGTGTTGTCAACATGACTATAATTCCCTGACTTTCTGTAAAAGCTTGTCGGCAGTTGAATGATACTATCGACAAGGCTGTAAACCTTTGAATTTCTGTAAAAGTTTGTCGACAAGTGAAAGAGGTTGCTAACAGGTAACTAAGTTCAGTCGTTCTTATCTTGTTCTCCTACATTAAGTAGTGACAGGGACTTTAATATAACAAGCTTCTCAATAAAATTTATTTGAGTCTTTGAATTTGTATTAGCTCTTCAATTTCAAAGAACAAGGGGAAGTGGAAAGAGAGAAAGGAAAGAAATAGTTTTAGTATTGCAATATTTTTTTTCTTTCTCTTTTTTATTTTTGTTTTATTCTAGAGAAAGCATAAACTATAAATAGAGAAAAGAAAACCTTCAAATAAAAGATTCTATAGTAAACCCCCTCTACTCTATTAGATTTGTCAAACAACCATTATGTTCGTTTAGATTCTGCACGTAAACCGCCTTGTAATAATGTCATTTGAATAGTTAAACTCTTGTGTGAATGTTAGGTTAGCAGATAAGCCCTTCTTCCTCACATTAGTTTTTTTTTTAAAAAAAAAAAAAAACCGAATAAAGGTTATTTCCAAAAACTGCCCAAACTCCGAATGGTGACATTATCGCCTGAATAATCACGCATGTTCCTGATAAATTGTTGAATGATGCCGCTGTTACCATTCTCACTTTTGTGCTTTTTTTCCTTCATTGATTTAAATCATGGTGGTTTGATTTGATTATGTCATTGCTAGAAATAATTTTAGTGCTTACTGAATTTAATGAGTACTATTATACTAGTGCTGTTGCTGTGGTGAGTTTGTTTTTCTAATTTTAAAAATGTCTAGTTATTCTCTGTAGTTCAGCGGTAGTGTACTAGTAATGCTGGTTGAGTCAGCTTGTTTGTTGTTTTTTTTTTGGGTAGAATTATCTTGTTATGTTTTGGAGCCCAATTATTGCTTTGGCAAATCGTCGCTACATGAGTCAAGATCTCCGAGCAAGATCGGAGAACTCCGAGCTAGAGTCAGGGTGACAACGGTTGGACGAGTTCGAAGTTTCAGCTGACGGCAAGACCCGAGTGAAGCCGATCTCGGAGTGGCTAGTCCTCGGGGTTATAGTCCCCAAGGATGGTGAAGGCGATCTCTCTTTCATTTTTTTTATTTTTTTTCGTTTCTTTTCACTCTTAGCTGGAAAGCGTAATTTTGCGATTAATCTGTTTTGTATGCTCCACAATGCTATTTCTTTTTTTTCCCCTCTATGTCCAGAAATATGTGGTCCTAGCAAATGTTTTTGTCAGTACATAAAACGTGAGACAAGCATGTTAGTGGCTACATTATCTGTTAGTACTGTTTCTCACATAAATGGATAGAAGATAGAAGCAGAGACCTATGAAGGGAGACTGAAGAGGTTTTGGTCAGAAGGAAAAAAATAAGTTTTATCCATGGAGGTCAAGGCCAGCATCAGAGAGAAGAGATGGTCTCTTCAAGGAGCCACCGCGCTTGTCACTGGAGGAACCAAAGGAATTGGGTACGTTTCTTTTATGCCATATCTAAGCAATCAAGCTATGTTAGATGACATGAATTTGCTTTCCATGGTGCATTGCAGGCATGCCATAGTTGAAGAACTAGCCGGACTTGGGGCGACGGTGTACACGTGTTCCCGGAACGAAACAGAGCTTAACAAATGTTTACAGGAGTGGGAGAAATCAAAGTTTAAGGGCATGGGATCAGTATGTGATGTATCTTCGCGATCTGAACGAGAGAAACTGATGGGGAAGGTCTCTTCCATATTCCAGGGGAAGCTCAACATACTTGTAAGCATGCGACCTTTTCCACCAAATGTGTAAACGTGCATAAAGGAATTTGGTTGCATATCATGAACATAATGTTGTGTTGCCCCTCTCTTTCTAGATTAATAGCGCAGCGATGCTTGTGTACAAGCAAGCTACCGATCATACAGCTGAGGACTACTCATCCGTCATGGCTACTAACTTCGAATCAGCATTCCATCTATGCCAACTAGCCCACCCTCTTCTCAAGGCAACGTGTGCAGGGAGCATCATAAACATATCCTCTGTTGCTGGCACAATAGCTGTCAGTAGTACACTCCTTTATGCAGCAACCAAAGGTACAACCAAGAAAAACTACATACATGTATCAGATTTTTTTTTGTTTTTTACCTCCTCTCACAAGAATTTCTTTTGTTTCTGTTTTTATTTTTCCTTTAGGAGCACTGAATCAACTGACAAGAAATTTGGCCTGTGAGTGGGCGAAAGACAATATTCGAACTAATAGTGTCGCGCCTGGGTACACTAGAACTCTAATGGTTCAGTGTGTAAGTCCTCCCTGCATTGAGAATGAGCTATGCATGCATTGGTATAGTTTGAATTGAGACTGTATTATGACAATATGCTTTTCTTGCAGCTGATGGGTGATGAAGAGGTTAACAGGGAGCTAATCTCGCGCATTCCTATGGGGCGTATCGCTGAGCCAGAGGAGATGGCATCTCTTGTGGCATTCCTATGCATGCCGGCTGCTTCTTATATTACCGGGCAGGTCATTTACGCTGATGGAGGGTGGACAGTGAATGGCTAACAAACTCAAAGAAGCCTCACTGGGGGCAAGAAGGGGCTTGTTATTGAATGTAGATGACTAAATTCTAGTGGGAGGAATGTAGTGTCTATATATTATGTGCTTCACCAAGGAAGGTGTGTGCTTGTGTGTATGTGTGGCATTAGCCTCTCAATAAAAGTTATGTGACTCTTTGCATTGGTATTTGCTCTTCAATTTCAAAGAAGTCTAAGAAGAAGAAGAGGGGGAAGAGGTAGAAAGAGACGGACAGAAAGAAATAATATTATTATTGCAATATTCTTTCTTCTCTTTGTTTCTCTCTCTCTTTTTTGTTTATGTTTTGTTCTGCACAAAACATAAAACTATCAAGCATGAATAGAGATAAAGGATTTTGCAGTAAACCCTCTCCTCTATTAGATTCGTCTATTAACCTTTATGTTATATTAGATTCTGCTGATCGCCTCCTGTAATAATGTCATTTGAGTGGTTAATTTATTACATTGATGTTAGTTCAGCATACAACTGTGTAGAAAGACAAGTACCAAAATTAAGAACCCACTTCTCGATTAGTGGAAAAGAATTTCTCACTAGCGCACACAGTTAGAAAAAGAGCACCAAAAAATGAGAACAAAAATCAAGATTTTTTTTACCAGATAAAACCAACATACAAAGATAAAAACTATTTGAGATGCTTTTGGGATGCCATTGCCTTGAAGGGAAGGGGGCTATTTATAGAGAAATTCTCAGAAATGTTAGTTTAATGTGGAAGAGGAAAAAATAACAATTATCATGGTTTTAAAATAGAAGATGAAAGGGATTTGTATTTGTTGGCATGATGAAATTGTAGCATAAATATGGAGAAGGTGAAAAGCCAAAGGTTAAATGGTGTCATGATGAAATGAAGAGGGAGTTAATGGTTATGAGTGGGTATGAATTTGATAAGGCATAAGCTCCCAAGAACCCTCCAACATCCTCTATTACATAAAAAAAAAAAAAAATATACGTAAGCAAAATTTTTCACAAAATTCACATTAATATTTTCAACACTCCCCTTTAAAGTGAACTTTTTGGAACTAGTCCAAGCTTAGGTTGAAAGAGCTCAAATAGACCTTTGAAAAAACTTGGTAAAGATGTCGGTGACTTTATCTTTGCCACGCACATCCATTGCACAAATAGAACCATCTAGCACCTTCTCACAAAGGAAATGATGCTCAATTTCAATATATTTGGTTCTAGTGTGAAATACTAGATTTGTTGCAAGTTTAAGAGCACTTTGATTGTCATCTTGAATAATTGTTGATTTGTGAATTGAAAAAAAAAAACTTCCTCGATCAATCTCTGATGTAGAAGATCAAAAAGCAAGGCAAGACAAACAACAAGGCAAAATAACTTGACATGTCGACAGACTTTTCCCGAAAGTAGGGATTTGACAGTTTTTCCCTTCGCTGTCGACAACACCATTCAGCTATCGACAACCCTATTACATAGCAGAATATTCGAGTTTACTTAGGATTTTATTTTGGGTTTCGAATTTGGATTCCAATAGAATTTACACTTTTTTTCTTTATTTTGAATTTAGTTTTAATATATAGAATAACATTTATTGTAAGACTATAAGTAGGCCTCTTTATTTTTATGAATGAATTTTGATTAATAAACTTTAGGTTTTTCTCCAAATTGCCCATTGATTCGAATTGCTTATCTTGGCTCGTGGATTCGAGTGACAGTATTCGTAGATTCGAGTACTTTTATACCTGAAAGTTTTCAGGGTTCGTGGGAGCTTGAACGAGATCTAACCGGCGTTGTTCATCTTCCCTGCTTCCTGCGTCAATTGGTATCAGAATTTTGGCAAACTTTCGATGATGACCGGAGACGACGATGAACCACTAAGACTTTCCACCAGAGTAGATGTTGTTGAAGGAGATATCGACAACATCAAGTTATCCTTGGACCGTAGGGTCCAAGCTATAGAACGGATATCTCTCCGGATCAATGATCGCAGTCTTGCCAATGGTACATACCGAAAGGGACATGGGCGATCGTCAATCAATCTTCCACCACCTCCACCTCAATCAGGTATCCTTCATCCACATCTTCACCACAACAAATTCCCCTCCAACGACCACCATGATAACATCCACAATAACCATCACCCTCCAAGATGTCCTCTCTGGAATCTTCCACATGAAGACCTTTCCAACGAGAAGGAGTTTCACCACCCCTTCTGTCAAGACGAAGACGAGGCTTATGACGGGAGGATGGCCTAAGGATGGCCTACGAGCGAGGCCCACACGGATGGCCAATGTAAATCCCAATAGGAAAGGAGGATTTTTTTCCTAACCCAGATAGAAGAAGAGGAAAGCCAAGTTTCGGATGAAGATCGAGATTCCTTCCTTCAATGGGAACCTTGACATCAAATCCTTTTGGATTGGGTCTATGAAGTTGAAAAGTTCTTTGACATGGCTTATATTCCTGAGGATAAGCATGTTAAGTTTGTGGCAAACAAATTCAAAAAAGGAGCAACTGCATGGTGGACCAATTACAAATCCTAAGGAGGGGCAAGGCAAGCCACCCGTGATGACATGGAGGTGCATGAAACAACTCCTACAAGGTTGATTCCTTCTACCCATTACCAACAGATTCTTTACAATCAATTTGAGCAATGCAGATAAGACATAAGAAATGTTACAACGTAAATGGAGGAGTTCTGCCGCCTTATATCGCGGTGCAAAATATCAATGATGGAAGAACAACAAACGTGCAGTATGTCAACGGGTTAAAATATACCATCCAAGAGCGTGTAGCCCTCTACGACATGTTCTCTGTTGATAAGGCCTATAACAAGACCATGAAGATAGAGAGGCTATAAAGCAGAGCTCTACTTTTCAGGCATCAAGTATCATTCGAAGAGCTCACAGAAGGCAATGGAGTTCAGCTGAGCTATACAACGGCTGATCAATCATTAGTACAACTGACGATCAAGCCTTCTACGTTGACACCAACAATAACCCTTGCAGTTGCCAAGAGCAAAAACGATCCTTAGTCCAAACTTGGAATTGACAAGTGTTATAGATGTGACGAACTTGGACACAAGTTCAATGAGTGCCCGAAGAGAAGACAAGTCAATATGGCTGACTATGAAGAAAAAACGATGTGCTAATATGAGGATTCTAATTTCATCGAAGAACATGGTGATCCTATCTCTTGTGTTATTCAGAAAGTGTTTTACAGCCAGAAGAACTCCTGACACCACAAAGAGACATCAAATCTTCTATTCAAGGTGTTCGGTCAAGGATGCCTACAATCTTATTAATAATGAAAGCTGCAAGAATATCATCTCTAGAGCACTTGTGGATTACTTTAAGTTAGAGATAAAGTCGCATCATCATCCCTACGACATTGGGTGGATCAAGAAAGGCCCATACATCAAAGGTAACAGATCTATATTATGTTACCATTTCTATTGGAAAGTTCTATCAAGATTTGGTTCATGTGATGTTATCAACATGGATAAGTGTTATATTCTTTGTGAAGACCGTGAAGTTAATGCTACCCCCAGGGGAATAGAGAATATATATGTGTGTTCACTTGAAAAAATAAAAGAATTGTCTTGAGATCAATTCCATCAGCTACAAGATCTACAAAGAAAAGGATGCCTTCACCTGTATCCTGACGCAATCAAAGTCACAAGAACTCAAGGGTGAGATTTTTTTTGGGGGGGGGGGGGGACTGATGTAGGGGACCAAAAAGTAAGGCAAGACAAACAACAATCCAAAATAGCTTGATCTTTCAACAGCTCTTTTTTGGGACTGTTGACAGGCTTTTCCCAAAAGTAAGGGTTGACAGTTTTTTCCTTGGCTATCGACAATACCCTTTAGCTGTCGGTAGCCTTATTACGTAATAGAGTACCTGAGTTTGCTTTATATTCTATTTTGGGTTCTAAATTTAGATTCAAATAGATTTTAAACTTTCTTTATTTTGAACTTTCTTTTCTTTATTTTGAATTTAGTTTCATAGATAGAATAGGATTTATGATAAGCCTATAAATAGGACTCTTGTACTTCTTATTTTTATTAATGAATTTTGATTAATAAACTTTGAGTTTTCCTCCAAATTGCTCGTGGATTCGAGTTGCTTATCTTTGATCGTGGATCGAGTGACAGTATTCGTGGATTCGAGTACTTTTCTACCAGAAAGTTTTTTAGGATTTGTGCGTGCTAGAACGAGATCTAGCCAGCATCATTTTGTCTTCCCTGCTTCCTGCGTCAATCTCCACAACCAAACACATTTTAAGCGGTAAAAGAAGAGGCCTTGTACTATGCCTTGGTAATAAAAAAGGACACCAAATTTTGTTTCTTAGGACACCAAGAAACACCTGCCGAGCTACAAGAGAAGACATAACCTGACATAAATCTCTGATCATCCAAGTCTCCATCGAAATTAGTATCTGTGAAATCATGCAATACAAGTTTAGTATCTCTCTTGTATAGCAAGCCCAAATCAAGTGTACAATTGACATACTTCAAAATTTGCTTCCTCGTTTCAAAAAAATGTGGCTTTTGAGGAGATTGCATATACCTGCTAATAACTCTAATAGCAAAAGTAATATCCAGACTTGTGATAGTCAAATAAATGAGACTTCCAATAAGTGCAATATAAGATTGAGGATCTGGAAGACAATTCCCTTCTTCATGCCTAATTTTCACATTAGCATCAAGTGGGGTAGAGAACCACTTACTTTCTTCAAGCCAAACCTTTCTGTAATCTTCTTTGCATAACCCTTTGGGAAAAAAGAATACCATCCTTCACATTCTCCACCTACAAGCCAAGTAAATGATGAAGTTCACCCAAATCTTTCATTTCAAATTGAATAGAGAGTTCCGCCCGAAGCTTTGCAACCTCTCCATCATCATTGCTCGTAATTATCTTATCATCCACATAAAGCAAAAAAATTTATATGAAGGCTCTCTTTCTTTTTGACAAACAAACTAACATCCGAATTAGAAGCCAAATAACCAAAAAAGTGTAAGTATTCAGAATCTTGCCATACCAAGCTTGAGGAATCTGCTTCAAGCCATAAAAAGCCTTCTTTAGCTTGCATACATATTCCGTATGAGAATTTAAATGTACATATAGATGTCTTTGTCAATTTTGCTATAAAGAAATGCATTTTGACATCGAGTTATCAAATCTTCTAACCATAACATGCGCCAAACAAATGACAACTTGAACCGAAGTCATCTTTGCCAGCAAGCTGAAAGTTTCTTCATAATCTTCACTATATTTTTTGAGAACTCCCTAGCAATAAGATGAGCTTTTATCTCTCCACATTACTATCAGTCTTTCTTTTCAACTTGTAAACCCACTTGCATGAAACCAGATGTGCACCTTTGGATTTTGACAAGATCCTGAGTTTCATTTTTTAGAAGTGCTCTCATCTCTTCATCCATGTAATCTTTCCATTGTTTAACACTTTAGGCTTCATCAAAATAAGAAGGCTCACAATAGTCAAATAAATTGGCAAGAAAACAAAGAAGTAATGTTCACTGAATTCCCATCTCTATACCAAGTAGCATGGCGATCATCCTTGTAAATCTTCAAAGATGTTGTGCACTTTTTACAAAAACAACATTATCCTCTCCTTGCTATCTTTTATCCTCGAGATAAGAAATTTTGGTCCCTCTTTCATTTTGCTACCCCAGCAAAGAAGAAGATTCGGATAATGTTGGATCATTATAAAATGTCAGCACATGTTCCACCTTGTCACCATTACTCAAATCACGATGGCAACAAATTGAGGAGTAAAATAAGAAGATGCCTCATCAAATACATCTCTAGAAATAACAAATTTGCCCTTACCAGATCCATACATTTCCACCTTTTTTTTTGTCGTAGCCGATGAAAACATATTCCTAACTTTAGCATGCAACTTCTTCTTTGAGAGGCCAAATGAACATAACAAGGAGAACCAAAAACTTTGAAGCGCTCCACATTAAGCTTCTCTTCAAATATCAACTCATAAGGAGACTTAAAATTGATAGGACCAAGAGGTACTCGATTAATCACATAAGTTGCACAAGTCATACCTTCTGCCTATAAGGCTTTTGGTGGATTCTTCGCATACAACCAACTTTTGCAAGTCTCCATAATATGCCAATGTCTCTCTCCATGATGCTATTTATTGTGGTGTCTCTGCATAAGAAATCTCTCTTTTAATGTCATTTTTGACAAAAGAGGAAAATTCATGAGATGTAAACTCTCCACCGTTATCGTTCTTTAGGTTCTTAATCTTCAAATTAAGCATCGCTTCAATGGTCTCCTTAAAAACCAAAATGTTAGAACATACCTCTGACTTCTACACCCCAGTGTATCTTGAGAAATCATCAATAAAGAGTAACATGTAGTGAGATCCAAAATAGGAAGGACTCATACAAGGACCCATCAAGTCACTATGAATGCATTCCAATAGAGCTTGACTCCTGAAGGAGACTTGTCAAATGGAAGGCGATGTACCTTTCCATATTAATGACCTTCACATACATCACCACAAACAAAAGAAGAGAGATTTGGAAGCCCAGTCACCAAACTTTTAGATACCATAGCTCTCAACTTATCCATGCTAAGATGACCCAATCTTGTATGCCAAATAGCTGCCCCATCATTTTTACTCATTTTTCATACATAGGAATAAGAAGAAGTTGAAAAGATAAAGAAATCTTTAACCTCTTACTGGTGTGAATGACATTCCCTTCCAAATTTGAGAGATTCTGAAGAAATTTCACATCTTTGGAACCAAATAAGACATAATAATGTGCATCCACCGCATTAGCCACCGAAAAGAGTTTTCCCCCCTTCTTCTCAGGTACATGATATACATTCTCTACTGAGATAGGATCACATTCATTAGTAAATGTTACACTATCTTTGTTCTCCACTGGATGGATAGTGTTATCTGTCGTAATGATATCACGTTGCCACCAGAGTTTTCAAGAGAATAAAACTTAGAAGCATCGCCCGTGAGATGATGACCACATCCCGAACCCATGATTCAATCATCTTCAAAGTGTTAGAGTGGCTCAATTTCCAACTCATTTTTTGTTGCGCAATTTTGCGTGTGACTTTTTGGATATGGTGCGGTCTTCTTCGAGCATGGTGCAGTCATGCTTTGGGCTTGATATTCTACACGGAAGTTGTAGAGGTACATGCATATCTTTGAATGGTCAAGGAGACGAAGCGTCATCAAAGGCTATAAATAGGCAAGCTCATTGTTGTAGCAAGATCACTTGATCAAGCATCTTCTTCACTTGTTCTCTTGAAAGCATAGAGAGTGTGAGGGAAAGTCTCTTGTGTTGAAGAGAATTTTAAAGTTGTGAGAGTTGTGTGGAAGTCGGCGTAGTCGGGTGTGCCAAGTGCCTTGTATCCTTTTGTTGATTCCACCATAGTGAAGCCTCCTCCGAGCCTCAAGCTCAACCCGTGGTTTTTCCCTTTTGGGTTTTCCACGTAAATCTCGGTGTTCATCTGTGTTGCCTCTCTCTCTTTCTATTTTGTTATTTTTTTTATTGCTATCTAGAACAAGATTCTGTTGTGACGTTGATCTTCACGCCAACAAAGTGGTATCAGAGCAAGGTTGGAGTGTTCAAGATGGCGGAAGAGAAGTCAACAATCGGCGGTGTGAAGGTTGAGTTGAAACCATTTGATGGACGGAGCAACTTCACCTTATGGCAATGGAAGATGAAGAACATCTTGATACAACAGGATCTTCACATGTGCATTTTAGGCATCGAGTCCAAGCCGGAGACAATGACTACGGAAGCCTGGAAAAAGGCCGAAATGAAAGCTATGAGCTCTATTGAGCTACACTTATCCGATGAAGTCACCTACAATGTGATGGAAGCAACAACCGCCAAATGCACATGGGAGAAGTTAGAGAAACTTTATATGGGTAAGACTCTATCCAACAAACTTTTCTTAAAAGATCAGTTGTATAATCTTCGTATGGAAGAAGGAGATGATCTTATGGAACATCTAAATTTATTTAATCGTTGCATTAACGATTTGTTGCGAGTTGAGGTCAAGTACGAGGAGGAGGACAAAGCTTTGCTTTTACTACGGTCCTTGCCATCATCCTTCAAGCATTTTCGAACCACACTCATGTTCGGCAAAGAGACACTTCGGTTCGAGGAGGTTGTCCAAGACATTATCTCTCATGTCAAGATGAACAAAAGCACACGTAATGACTTGAAGAATGAAGGTCTACTCGTCAAAGGATCAAATGAAAGGTGACGATCCAAGGAGAAAGACAAGGGGACGGACAACCGCTGATCAGCACGATTTTGTCACATTTTCATGCCCATATTTATCTATCATTTGTCTATAAATAATGCTGCTCGGGTATTTTTAGTGGTGTTTTGCAGAATGAGTTATCAAAAGGAAACTGGACCACAAAAGCGTGCTCTGGAGACTGTAAGATGTGCAACAGGAGACTGAAGGCGATATGGGATACTTGGCACTAGTGCTGCTCTACCACGCTTCAAAACGGACACCAGATATTCGGAGAAGTTTAAAGTCACCTGGAACAAAAACGCAATTTTGTAAAGTTCAGGGGCTTTAGTGCAAATTGACGTTGATGGCTCTTCTGTATAATTAAATAAATGTTTTGGACTTCTATGTAAAATAATCAAAACCCTAAGCCTATAAGTAGAGAAGGCTAGGGTTTTGAGGAGGGGAGTTTTTTTTTTCTCTTTTCACATGTACGTACATTTTCTAGATCTGAAATTTGGAGGTTTTCATTTTTTTTTCTCTGCATAAATTCCCGTTCACATTATATTTTGTTCTTGTTTTGATTGATTCACCTAAAACCTCTCTCCGATCTCCCTGCATCACAACAGTTCTCCATCATCAAAAAGAAAAAAAAGAAAAGAGAAGAAAAGAGCTTGGACGCGCACAGGCGCCCAAGCCCAGAAAGAAAAAAAGAAAGAAAGAAAGAAAGAAAGGCAAAAGAGAGAGGCGCTGCCTCTCTCTCTGTTCTCACAGCACAGGGCCTTGGCGCCCTTTGATTTGAAGAGGAAGGCGCCCATTTGAAGCAACTGATTGCGGTCCCCTATTGCAGGTAAGTCAGTTTAATTAGTTTGTTTAATTATTTAATTATTTAATTAAGTAGTTAATTAGTTTGATTAATTATTTCTTGTAATTAGTTAGATTAGGTTTTTTTTCATGTTGATTGTTTATGTAAAACACTTTTGAGTTAATACTTGATTCATGCATAGCTAAATTTTCCGCGAGTATTTAGGGGAGATGAACCTAACCTAATTTCATGTGATCATAAGTTGATCTCCTATTTAGGGTTGTTGCGCACACCAATTGACCTATAACTTTTAGGAGATTATTCTAGAATCACTAGTTATTTGACAAGATATGTATCAATAGTCAATGGTCCATGCTTAGGGTTTTTACTGCTTTTTTGCTTTTAATTTATTTAGTCATTTTCTTTTTCTTTGATGGACCATGTGATGCAGATAATACCCTGTGCTTAGAACTAGTGTTCAGACTTAGTTTGCCTATTAGAAGTAGAGATTTAGGAAGTGACAAACAAACCGGTATGGACATCGAAATTGATCGCTTGATTCTAGTTTAGGAGATTCGATCCTAAGTGCTCGACTTTTCTAAATTAACAAAAGTTCAGAACAAAACTCCCACAAAATTTTTGATCAATTCGTCTAGAAGTACTGAAACCAAAAGAACCACCTGTCCCTGTGGACCGACCCTCAAGTGCTACATCGAACGACCGTGCGCTTGCGGTTAATTTAAAACGAGGAGACAGAATCTCCCCATCAAGTTTTTGGCGCCGTTGCCGGGGACACGGTGTTCTATCTTTAGTTTTGACACTAATATTGGATTAAAAAAAATAAATAAAAACCAATTAAAAATTAGTGTAGTTTCAGTCCATTCCACATCATCATTTTCTCTTCATATCACCTTCACCCAATTTGTCCGTGATCCTGATTTATTTTAGCTTGGTCACGAGACTCAAGAGGATGTCTAGTTGGTGAAGATTCAAACGAGTCCAAAATGACTACTGTTTCACAACTGGTTCTTATGGATCGATGGTATCCTCCTCGATCATCACGTCCTTCCTGCATCCAACTCCCAGCGGCTAGTGAAAATAATTACGAACTTAAGCCGCAGTACATCATGATGCTCCCAAGGTTTTCCGGGCTGGAATCAGACGATGCATATATGTTCATCAGTGAATTTGAAGAGGTCTGTGCAATGATGAAGATCCAACAATTGAGTGATGATGCAGTTAAGTTAAGGTTCATTCCATTTGCACTTCGGGACAATGCTAAAAAGTGGTTGTATAGCCTGACCATCAACTCAATCACAACGTGGGCGGAATTTGTCGCAGTCTTTCTAAAGAAATTCTTGCCAATGCATAAGACTGCAAGAATACGGAGTGAGATAAGCCAATTTCGTCAATATGACAAAGAACCATTCTGGAGATACCTAGAAAGGTTAAGGACCTTCTAGCACAATGTCCCCATCACGCCATGAGAAGTGGCGTCTCTGTCAAATAATTTATGAGGGTGTCGACTACAATTCGAAAACCCTTCTTGAATCTATGAGCCACGGTGACTTCATGAGGATGACAGATGATGATGCATGGATATTCCTCGAAGAGATGGCAGAGAAAACCATGCAGTGGGAAGGGTTTAATGAGAAGCCACCAACCACAAACTCAACTACCACATCGAGGAGTGGCATACATTCGATCGAAAGCTCCATTGCAACTGAAGCAAAGATGGCCGCACTGATGAGAAGGATTGAAGTGTTGGAAAGTAAGGGGACTCCTCCTCAGCAGTTCGATCAAGTGAATCAGACCTCTGTACCAAGTTGCTTTAACTGTCAATCTCCAACTCATGTCATGGAAGATTGCCCATTCCTCCAAACCCACTAATGAATAATCAGGGACAACAGTTAAACGCCACTTATCAGCGACAAAGGAATGATCCATATGCACCAACATACAATCCAGGGTGGAAGAATCACCCTAACCTTTCATGGAATCAAGGAGGAGGAAATCAAGGAGGGGTAACAAGCATCTCTCAACCAAGCGGTTCACAGTACACGAGGCCAAACGCACTCCAGTATCAACAACAACAACCGGCCTTTGTGGCACCGCAATCCACTCCAACATATGTAAATCCATCCATGCCACCACCAGGATTTGGGAGTGATCAAAAGTTAAACACCATGGAGAAGGACTTCAACTCATATATGCAATCGACAAATCAGATGTTGCAGTCTAATCAACAAGCCATACAACAACTCACGCTGCAAATGAGTAAGATGTCATCTCAAATGAGTGAAAGAGAAAGAGGGACCTTTCCCAACCAACCTGAGATTAATCCCAGAGATACAAGAGCAAATTCGTCCAGTCATGCTCAAATCAATGCAATTCATACCTTGCGATCTGGAAAGGAAGTTGACAATCAGGTGGTAATGCCTGACCAAACTAATTCCCCTCTCCCCATGGCTAATCCATCATCTTCTGGCTCAGATCAGTCTGAAGATAAAGAAAATGAGCAAATCACTGAGCCTCCTTATGATCCACCAGCTCCATTTCCTAACCGATTAAAACCGAAGAAACACAAGGCGCAGATGGAGAAGATTCTAGAAATCTTCAAGCAAGTGAAAGTGAATGTTCCTCTTCTTGACGCTATTGAACAAGTCCCATCTTATGCTAAATTTTTGAAGGACTTGTGCACTAAGAAGAGAGCACATCAAACGCCGAAGAAGGTCTTTCTAGCAGCAAATATCAGTGGAATAATTCAGAATAGCGTTCCAGTGAAATATAAGGACCCTGGATGTCCAACTATTTCCTGTACAATTGGAACAACTGTTATTGACAAGGCGCTGTTAGACTTAGGGGCAAGTGTAAATTTGCTTCCTTACTCGGTTTACAAGCAGTTAGGGGTGGGTGAGTTGAAGCCCACAAAAGTCACTCTACAACTAGCTGACAGGTCAGTTAAAGTTCCATTAGGAGAGATTGCAGATGTGCTAATTAAGGTCGGTGAATTTATCTTTCCAGTTGATTTTGTCGTCCTTGAAACTGCACCTGTAGAGAACCCAAGAGGGCAAATTCCTGTGATTTTGGGTAGACCCTTCCTAGCAACTTCGAATGCTTTGATCAACTGTCGTAGCGGTTTAATGAAACTCACATTTGAAAATATGACAGCTGATCTGAATATCTTCAACCTTGAAGGGCAAAAAAGTGAGCCATCAACTGAATTCTTTGAAGTAAATATGATTCAAAGTCGATCAAATGAATTCGAGGATGATCATATGGATTCAGACTTTGGGTGTACTCACCAAAGTTTTGACGAGCTATGTGAGGAAGAGATCAGGATGTTTGATGAAATAAATCAACAGGTTAATCATGTGTCATCCCTGATTCAAGAAATGGCGAACGATCATATTGACAACGAGTCAATAAATTATGGTTGTAAATACTGCGAACAAAGCTTTGAAAAGATCTTTGAGGATGAGCTTTTACTCCTGGATGAATTGGATGGACACACATTCCCCATAGGATTCTTTGATAAACGTTTTGAAGAGATATTTGACGATGAACTCAAATTCTTAGCTATTGATCAAGCTTGCTCACATGAAAGTGAAGATAATAAGATTGAACTAGGAGTTAATGTTGCGGGAGTGAGTCCTCTTTCTAACTTGCTGAAACGACGAAAGTGGAAGAGGAAGAGGATAAAGAAAAAGAGTATGACGATCAAGTTTAAAGGAGGTTGTGCTGAAATGATAAAGGGTTCTAATTTACAAGTAAAGTCGATGAAGAGAACCCACTTTGAGAGTGGAAAAAGATCAAGGGGGAGGAACCGACATAGTTTAAACTAGATGTGCGGGAAAACGTGGAGTTGTGCATATGTATATATTTGTTTTATTTTTCTTTTAGTTTTTGAGTCTTTTTATTTCTCTTTTAGTTAGTTGAGTCAGTTTTAGTGAGCCTTGATTTATCTCTTTCTTTAACCTATGTGCCGAGTTTATTACAAGTGATACAGGATAAGCAAAGGAGGCATCCACCACACACATGGAGAATTTTCGTTGATTCGACAACATGATTCCCTAGTGCACTGTGAGTATTTCTAATTCTAGCATACTGTTATATTTTTTATATCTTTTGTATGCTTGGAGTGTATGGTCATCATGATTGTGTGCACGTTTTGGATGTGTAAATTACATGCCATATTCATTATATCTCTGTATTCAAGTATATGCATGAGGACATGGCACAGTTTAGGTGTGGGGGGGAAGATTCATATTCTTTTGTTTTAGGAGTCTTTTTGGTTTTGTTTTAGTTTTAGGGTTTTCACTTTATTTCTCTTTTCTTTCTTTATTTAGAGTCTTAAAAAAAAAAATTGTGAAAAATTTGAAAATTTTCTGCAAATAATTAGCTAGTATGTGAGTGATTTAGTATACATGAGTGGATTTTAAGGGTAAGATCAAGATGAAAGAGTTATAAAGTCTTAAAATAAAGATTAGAATCTAAAACGGACATACCATCTAAACTTAGTCAAAGTGATTATGTACCCAACAACACTTACACTATTAGTTTATAGGCTTGGGATATTGATTACAACCGAAAAAAAAAGAAAAAAAAGATTTATTATATAATAAAATAAATATTAATAAGTCTTGTCTTGCGGCCTCAGTTGCTTGAGTAATAAGTCCGTAGGAGTGTCTTTACACTTATTGCCCTAAGACCATCTGGTTTGGGCGCATTGACCCAAAGCTCGCTATATGGGTAGCTGAGAAAGCCTAATAGGACAAGACGCTATAAAAATATGATAATTTTGATTATCAATTAGCTAGGCATCTTGGCCTCAGGAAGCCTTGGGTATCTACGTGAAAGATAGTTGAAAACAAAAAAAAAAAAAAGAAAGAAAGAAAAACAAAAAGATAATGATTTTGATTATCAATTAGCTAGGTACCCTGGCCTCAGGAAGCCTCGGTATCTACGCGAAAGATAGAAAAAAAAAGAGAAAAAAAAAGTATAAAAGTTGTAATTAAATATTCCCAAGCTTAAGAACTACATCACGATCATGGGGTACATAGGATCTGAAACTTAGGACAGGTGGTGTAAAGTTTGGATTTGAGACTTTATTTTATAGCCGATATGATTTCTTGAATTGAGATTTTACTTGAAAATGAAACTCTTGGAAATTGATGATCTTACTAACTAGTTATCAAAAAAAATAAAAAAAAATTTGAATGTTTTCCTTCTTTGATTTCGGTTATCCTTATTTTACTTTATTTATTTCTTAATCTCTAACTTTCTTGGATTTTGTGGGTGTAATCCACTGAAAACCCTCACGAGACAAAACTCGTCCTCTAGGGTTAACCTAGGGGTTTAACGGCTTGTTGCACATGCTAAGTGCAACCGTGATTACTACGAAAGTGAGTTAGAGTAGTTTAGTTTTCTTTTTCTTTTTATTAGTTTGCTCGAGGACTACCAAAAGATAGGTGTGGGGGTATTTGATCAGCACGATTTTGTCACATTTTCATGCCCATATTTATCTATCATTTGTCTATAAATAATGCTGCTCGGGTATTTTTAGTGGTGTTTTGCAGAATGAGTTATCAAAAGGAAACTGGACCACAAAAGCGTGCTCTGGAGACTGTAAGATGTGCAACAGGAGACTGAAGGCGAGATAGGATACTGGCACTAGTGCTGCTCTACCACGCTTCAAAACGGACACCAGATATTCGGAGAAGTTTAAGTCACCTGGAACAAAAACGCAATTTTGTAAAGTTCAGGGGCTTTAGTGCAAATTGACGTTGATGGCTCTTCTGTATAATTAAATAAATGTTTGGACTTCTATGTAAAATAATCAAAACCCTAAGCCTATAAATAGAGAAGGCTAGGGTTTTGAGGAGGGGAGTTTTTTCTCTTTTCACCTGTACATACATTTTCTAGATCTGAAATTTGGAGGCTTTCATTTTTTTCTCTGCATAAATTCCCGTTCACATTATTATTTTTGTTCTGTTTTGATTGATTCACCTAAAACCTCTCCCCGATCTCCCTGCATCACAACAGTTCTCCATCATCAAAAAGAAAAAAAAAGAAAAGAGAAGAAAAGAGCTTGGACGCGCACAGGCGCCCAAGCCCAGAAAGAAAAAAAAAAAAGA
This sequence comes from Agave tequilana, assembly GCA_038442645.1. Taxonomy (NCBI): domain Eukaryota; kingdom Viridiplantae; phylum Streptophyta; class Magnoliopsida; order Asparagales; family Asparagaceae; genus Agave; species Agave tequilana. The sequence goes on along the minus strand of JAVJIF010026722.1, from coordinate 9,900 downwards.
AAGAAAGAAAGGCAAAAGAGAGAGGCGCCTGCCTCTCTCTCTGTTCTCACAGCACAGGGCCTTGGCGCCCTTTGATTTGAAGAGGAAGGCGCCCATTTGAAGCAACTTATTGCGGTCCCCTATTGCAGGTAAGTCAGTTTAATTAGTTTGTTAATTATTAATTATTTAATTAAGTAGTTAATTAGTTTGATTAATTATTTCTTGTAATTTGTTAGATTAGGTTTTTTTCATGTTGATTGTTTATGTAAAACACTTTTGAGTTAATACTTGATTCATGCATAGCTAAATTTTCCGCGAGTATTTAGGGGAGATGAAACCTAACCTAATTTCATGTGATCATAAGTAGATCTCCTATTTAGGGTGTTGCGCACACCAATTGACCTATAATTTTTAGGAGATTATTCTAGAATCACTAGTTATTTGACAAGGTATGTATCAATAGTCAATGGTCCATGCTTAGGGTTTTTACTGCTTTTCTGCTTTTAATTTATTTAGTCATTTCTTTTTCTTTGATGGACCATGTGATGCAGATAATACCCTGTGCTTAGAACTAGTATTCAGACTTAGTTTGCCTATTAGAAGTAGAGATTTAGGAAGTGACAAACAAACCGGTATGGACATCGAAATTGATCACTTGATTTTAGTTTAGGGGATTCGATCCTAAGTGCTCGACTTTACTAAATTAACACAAAGTTCAGAACAAAACTCCCAAAAAAATTTTCATCAATTCGTCTAGAAGTGCTGAAACCAAAGAACCACCTGTCCCTGTGGACCGACCCTCAAGTGCTACATCGAACGACCGTGCGCTTGCGGTTAATTTAAAACGAGGAGACAGAATCTCCCCATCAACCGCTGGAGATCAAAGTCCAGGAACAGCAAGGATGTGGAGTGCTACTACTGCCACAAGAAGGGACACATCAAGAAACATTGTCGAAAGTTCAAGGCGTATCAGAAGGAAGGGAAGAAGTGTGAGAATCCTTCTACGGCCGCTCTCACCAAAGAAAACAAAGGTGAACTTTTCTCGGTTTCTTCAGGTAAACAATTTCAGACTTATGGATTCTTGATTCTGGTTGTACCTTCCATATGTGTGCAAACAAGGATTGGTTTGATACATACGAGAAGAAGGATGGAGGTGAAGTTCTCATGGGGAACAATGTCGCATGCAAGATCATCGGCATAGGCACTGTGAAAATAAAGATGTATGACGGCATCATACGTACTTTTGGAAATGTGCGACATGTTCCTGCTCTTAAGAAGAATCTGATCTCTCTCGGGACTCTTGATGCACTCGGCCTCACCTACTCTTCCGGTGGAGGAAAGATCAAGATTTGCAAGGGCTCATTAGTGGTCATGCGAGGTGAGAAACTTCCCAACAATTTGAACAAGCTTAAGGGAGATACTATTTCGGGTGGAGCTGCTATATCCACGCGAAAAGTTTAGATGAAGATTCAGCTCAATTATGGCATTTACGTCTTGGCCATATGAGTGAGCGAGCCATGGAGGAGCTTCACAAAAGGAAACTGCTAAAGAATATGGAGTCTTGCAAGCTGGACTTCTGCAAGTACTGTGTACTTGGAAAGCAATGCAAGGTATCATTCAAGCCTACAAACAAGGAGAATCGCGCTAAGGAGGTTCTCAACTACATGTTGGCCAATGACCTCCACTCTAGTTTTGATGATGATCAACACTCATGTAGTTATGTTTACTAATATTCTTGTGTTTCTAAGTTTCAGATCATTAACAGGATATTAGTTGGTGATTAGCTTCAACAAGATGATGATTCCGGTGCCAAAGCTTAAAGATCATACCTTTGCACTTGGAGAATCACGGAGTTTGGACCGAGTCTACTTGAAGATGAAGATCGTCAAGAAGACTTAGGTATCTAGTTTAGAGTTTGTGTTTTAGATCCATATTTGTAAAGCTTAGTTTAGTTGATATGCTCAAGTGCACAAAACACACACGTTTTATGATTTGATATTTGGTTTTTTTATGAATAGTTGATCAAAAACAAGTTTACATATGTTATATGTATAGTAGATGTTTTCTATTTATACATACATGCTTTAACTTGGTAAACAAACTTATTTTGATATCCCTATTCATGTTTTTAGAAAATTCTAGTTTGATAAAATACAAGTTTTGTTTTTGATAAAATTGGCAAGACACAAAATTGAATTGATATGATTGATATATGTCTTGAAATTTTTATCACAAGTTTGGTTATCAAAGTAAAATGATAAAACAAGTTTTAGAAAAATATATTTTTAGAAAAACAGTTTTTATTGTGATTAAAACTATTTTTTAGATTTACTGTGAATTTATGGGATTTTTATTGAGTGAAAAGACCTATTTTCAAATCCCGTATCTGTGCAGTTCTGCACTGTGCCTGCTAGGCTAGTTCGGTCGACCGGACCGGTCGACCGCACCAAGGGCCGGTCGACCGATTCGGTCGACCGACGTGCACAGACGTGCACGTCTGTTAGGCACAGTGGACGGTCGACCGGGCCGGTCGACCGGGCCTGAGAGCTCTGCTCTCGGTTTATTTCGGTCGACCGGACCGGTCGACCGATGTTGCCCAACGGTCACATTTTTGACCGTTGGCGGTCGACCGGGCCGGTCGACCGGCAGTTGGTCAGACTGCCACATCAGCCTAACGGCTAGTTTTTCCTAGGGCTATATATACCCCATTTCTCTATTGTTTTGAACAAGAATTTTTGAGCTAAAAATTTTCAGTTTCTGAAGAGTTTAAAAGAGATTTTAAAAGAGTTTTTAAGTCAAAAAGATTTCATCTTATTTGTTTTGGGTTTTGGAAAATCAAAGAAAGCTAGGGTTTTGGGAGATTGTTTTGCTTTTCATTTTCTAACATTTACAAGTAATTTCCCAAATAGTTTTTCTTGTTGCTGGTTTCCAAAAACACCTTGTTTCCACACTTGAGCTATATCATCTATCCTAAACTATTAGGATCTTGTTTTTGTGGAAAAAGAAAAGAGAAAAAGAAAGAGAAGAGTTTGAGGTTGTTTGTTGTAAACCTCTTTGTTGTAAACACCCTTTTATTTGTGAATCCCTCTTAGGTAGAGGTGATCGGGTGATTGGTTTGTATCCCTCAAGTGTGAGGTGATTGAGATTGGTTGTGAGCCTCTTTGGTAGAGGTGTTGTTGTTGGTTGTTGTTGGCCTCGGTGGAGGTTGTATTGAGAGAGGAGTTAGGTACTCCTAGAGTTGTAAGAAATCCTCTTCGGTAGAGGTTCCCTCGGTGGGAGTTGAGATAGTGGAAATCCTACACGGTGGTGTAGGCGGGGATGTAGAGCTAGGTGCTCGAACCTCGAAACAAATCTTGGTGTTTGCGTTGTGATCCATTGTCTCTCTAACTCTCTCTCTTATTATTGTGCAAAGCATCATACATCATCATATCATACTTGCTTGTGTTGTGCCTTGCATTTCTTATTGTCATATCATTATATGCTTGGCTTGATTGTGTGTATTTCATATTGCTTGGATTGCTTGTGTGTGTGTGCCTAACTTATACTCATCCAACAAGAGCTTCACATAGCACCTCAAACCATTTCAAGGGGAATCAAGGGGAGTTAGCCAGAGCCTCGCAAGGGGAATTCGGCTACACTTGTTGTATTGTATTAGTTTGTGCATAATTTGCATTAGCTTCCTCATTTAGCGCACTTAGTTTGCATTAGTTTATTAGATTAGCACTTACACCTATTCACCCCCTCTAGGTGTTTTTCAATTGGTATCAGAGCTAGTGCTCCTGATACTTAGGCTTAACATCCTAGGAGTGATCCATTTGCTTGCTAATCTCATTTGCATTTGTTTGTTTGCACATTCATATATAGTTTACCATGGACTTCATGACCCCTCCTAGCTTTGACCCTTCCAACATTGATGTTTGGAAGTATAGGATGTCCATGTACCTAAAGACCCTAGGTTTGCATGTCTTTCTTGCCGCCACCAAGAGATGTTATCTTGGTGATTGCAATCATATAGGGGCCAATGCACTAGCCCTAGAGGCTATTAGAAGCACATTACCTAAAGATTATCTTATGTGTGTTTCTAATCTTGATTCCGCTTTTGCAGTGTGGAACAAGTTGACAACAACCACCACCTCCAAACTTCAATTGCCAATCCAAGAAGAGGAATCTAGCGGAGAATCCGAGCCACAACAATGCTATATGGTCCAAGGGAATGACTCCCTTGAGGTACATTCGGAATCTCAACTAGATAGTAATGATTGTGCTAGTTCTTCAAATTATTATGTTGATCCCCATGCCTTAAATGAAGAACTATCTATTGTTTGTGAAAAACTAATAGAAAAATATAACTTGTTGAAAAAGAAGAGTCTAGGCATTAATAATGAAAATAAAAATTTGATTGCTAGACTTGATGTTGTTTTGCAAGAGAAAGAGGAGATTGCTAATGAAAGGGATTCATTAAAATCTCAACTTGGTCTTGCACTTAAAGAAAATAACTTTTTGAAAATAAAAATGATTGCCATGTTCTTTTGAAGAAAAATGAAAACTTGTCTTCAAAGTTGATTTTGTTTTAAAAGAAAATGATTCTTTGAAAATTAAGATTGCTTCAATTTCTAAAGATTTGGATGCATGTTTAAAGAAAAATATTGTTTTGCAAAATAAGATTGATTCTCATGTTGCCATGCTAGGGTAGTTTCACCTAAATCACCCATTGCATGTTCCATTTCTTCTATGCTCGAAAAATGATATAAATTTGTTAAAGAAGAAAATGGATTGTTTGGGCCCACTATGAGCCAATGTGCCATGAACACTCACGGTTGGAAACCTTGGTTCGAAAGAAACAAGTTCCATCTTTTATGCATGCACACCCTCCACGGCATACACATGCTCCTCACGGACACACCCATCACATGTATGCTCATGTGTACACATGTACACATTGTGGACGTAAGGGCCACCTTGCTAAATTTTGTTTGATAGATACATACTACTAATTTAGCAAAGAAATTGTTTGGGTTAGAGAAGGGACTAACCCCATGGACCCAACAAGATATGGGTACCAAAGACCACCCCTCCTATTATTTTTGATGTAGGTGTGGGCTCTCACATGACGTGAGAGTGAAGACACCTTGGAGTGGATGCGTTCCGTACTTAAAGGAAATCTATTGGATGCATCACTTTCAAGGGAAGAGATGGTGGAGAGGACCACCAAGTTTTGGAGACAAGGAGAGTTGCCCTCTAGGTTTTGGTAACAATTCCTAACTCCGTATTATTATTACATGCTTTTAATATTCTTTGTTTGTAGCATGTTTTTGATGTCTATGGATTAGTATGTTCATTCCATGTTTATTAGATCCTTGACATACATATATAGTATTTGAGACACACATGCTTATATGAACCCATAATTAGTGTTCTCACTTTGTTTGAGCTATAATGTACATCATGAATCTAATACATGTGAATTCACATAATAATCATGTTTAGTTTTCCATGATGACTTTTATCATGATGATTTTTGTATTGTTTTGATGCTTCTTGTTAAGATTATGTTTAGATGTTAGTTTTCATTAAGACTAGAATTATACTTGTACATATAGTGGGCCACAAATAAATCTATATATGTTTGAGCTTGAATGCTTATTTGAACCCATTAGATGTGCTAGTATAGTCTAGTTTTGATGATTCATACATCTTATACTTGTATTCTCATTTTTGAATGTGTTTTATGATGTGTATTTCACTTCATGTATATGTTTATTTTGCCAAAACATTAAGATATACATGTATACCCCTTGAGTCATTTGCTTTCATGCAAATCTATATATATGGACTCAAATTGTGTTTAGGGATATGTATGTATACTTAGTGTGTTGACAATACATACATATACCTTGAAATGAAAATTGATTTAATGTAAAGATTTAGATTTTCATGTTTTGATGTTTTTGTGTCAATATTTAACTTCATGTATATGTCTATCTAGTTCAAACTAATCTTATACATATACATCTTTTTGAGCCACGTGCCTTCATGAATATACATTTAGTGGACTCGTTGAGTTTTGGATATGTATGTATATTTTAGCTTGTATTAGACATACATATGCCTTGAAGATTAAATAAGGAGTTTTATATGATTTTTCATGTTTTTGATAGAATTATTTTTAAGGAATAATTGAGCTCAATGAAATATTTTCATGATTATGATCTTCACATATTATTTGTACACTCATATCTATTGCTCATGTTTTGTTTCTCATGAGTTATGCTTTATGGTTAGAGTGATGATTATCATGTGAATTTCAATTTTGTTTTATTCCTTACTTGAAGGATTTCGTGCTAGTTAACAAGTTTTCCATTTAACTAGTTGCGGTGTTCTTCATTTTGGTAGTGATTTTCAAACAAAACTACATTTTCAAATCTATCCTTGAAACCCCTACCTTCAAAGGGCGGTAGGATGGGAGATCATGTTCATGTATGCCCTAAATTGAAAATCTTTAAAACTTGAATTATGTTTGGGTGGTAGATAATATGATGTATACACTTGAACTTATTGTTATGTCAATTGGTATCATTGAACTCTTTCAATTGGTATCATTTTGATCTTCTTGTATACTCATATATTTGTATGTATGTATGCTTTAAATTCCAAGTATATCATTTCTATGGTATCTATCTTTCATACATATATATGTTTGTATTTATGCTAGTGCTTGAGTTTCAATTTTGTTTAAATTGATTACTTTTAAATTGTTATCAAGACTATGCATGACCTTAGTTTGTATTTCATAAAGGGGGAGAAAATTTGATTTTGTATTTCAATTGTTATTTGTACTCCCACACTTTATGATTAAAAGTTATTTATATGTTTTTAAAAATGAACAATTCTTACAATTGGTATCAATGTTTCTATGTAAAATCTTTTCAATTGGTAAAATATTTACAATTGGTATCATATTTAGAAATTCAAAATTTGTTTTGGTTTCAAGATTCATGTTTAAGAATTCAAGACTTATGTTTAATTACAATTGGTATTTCCAAAATTTTATTTAAAGAAAATATTCAAAGTTTTGATTTGTATTTCCTATATGCAAGGAGAGCTTAACATCTCTCTTACATATAGATTCATGTTGATATATTATAAATTGAGGAGCTGACAACTCTTCTTTATATGATATACGTGTGTAGGGGGAGCTTCACATCTCCTCTTATGCATTACATAATATGTGTATGTGAGTTAGGGCTTGTCATCCCTTCTTCATGTAATGCATATGTGTAGGGAAGCTAACTTAGCGTCTTCCTCTTCATGAATGTATATAGCATATAACATATATTGATTCTTGTTTATTGGTATCAAGATGCTTCATTGACATATTTTTAATTGATATCATGTTTGTAGTCACCCCTTATTGATTTTGTTTTTTTGTTTTAGACAACAAAAAAGGGGGAGAACATGTTTGCATTGTTTTGATTGGTTACCCCTTTGTTGATGATTGACAAAAAGGGGGAGAAGATTTGAGTTTTATATGCATGCTTATGTTGCTTATGTTTATGCATATATTATGTTTTAATCTCAAGAATATTAAGTTTAATTGATATATAGAGTTTGCTTTGTAATTGGTATCTAGAGCTTATTTTGTTTTGAATATTCCATTTGATTTCTAGAACCATTATTGTTTATGCATACACATGTTTATGTTTAACATTCATTGCATATATTTATTGTTTATCCCTATGCATGAGTTAAGGGGGAGCTTCCTTGAAGCTTATCTTTAATCCATGCATATATAACTCCATGAGTTTTGTCATCATCAAAAAGGGGGAGATTGTTGGCCCAATGACCTTCCACTCTAGTTTTGATGATGGATCAACACTCATGTAGTTATGTTTACTAATAATATTCTTGTGTTTCTAAGTTTCAGATCATTAACAGGATATTAGTTGGTGATTAGCTTCAACACAAGATGATTCCGGTGCCAAAGCTTAAAGATCATACCTTTGCACTTGGAGAATCACGGAGTTTGGACCGAGTCTACTTGAAGATGAAGATCGTCAAGAAGACTTAGGTATCTAGTTTAGAGTTTGTGTTTTAGATCCATATTTGTAAAGCTTAGTTTAGTTGATATGCTCAAGTGCACAAAACACACACGTTTTATGATTTGATATTGGTTTTTTTATGAATAGTTGATCAAAACAAGTTTACATATGTTATATGTATAGTAGATGTTTTCTATTTATACATACATGCTTTAACTTGGTAAACAAACTTATTTGATATCCCTATTCATGTTTTTAGAAAATTCTAGTTTGATAAAATACAAGTTGTTTTTGATAAAATTGGCAAGAACAAAATTGAATTGATATGATTGATATATGTCTTGAAATTTTTATCACAAGTTTGGTTATCAAAGTAAAATGATAAAACAAGTTTTAGAAAAACATATTTTTAGAAAAACAGTTTTTATGTGATTAAAACTATTTTTAGATTTACTGTGAATTTATGGGATTTTTATTGAGTGAAAAGACCTATTTTCAAATCCCGTATCTGTGCAGTTCTGCACTGTGCCTGCCAGGCCAGTTCGGTCGACCGGACCGGTCGACCGCGCACCAAGGGGCGGTCGACGATCCGGTCGACCGACGTGCACAGACGTGCACGTCTGTTAGGCACAGTGGACGGTCGACGGCCGGTCGACCGGGCCTGAGAGCTCTGCTCTCGGTTTATTTCGGTCGACCGGACCGGTCGACCGATGTTGCCCAACGGTCACATTTTTGACCGTTGGCGGTCGACCGGGCCGGTCGACCGGCAGTTGGTCAGACTGCCACATCAGCCTAACGGCTAGTTTTTCCTAGGGGCTATATATACCCCATTTCTCCATTGTTTTGAACAAGAATTTTTGAGCTAAAAATTTTCAGTTTTCTGAAGAGTTTAAAAGAGTTTTTAAAAGAGTTTTAAGTCAAAAAGATTTTATCTTATTTGTTTTTGGGTTTTTGGAAAATCAAAGAAAGCTAGGGTTTTGGGAGATTGTTTTGCTTTTCATTTTCTAACATTTACAAGTAATTTCCCAAATAGTTTTTCTTTGTTGCTGGTTTCCAAAAACACCTTGTTTCCACACTTGAGTATATCATCTATCCTAAACTATTAGGATCTTGTTTTTGTGAAAAAAGAAAAGAGAAAAAGAAAGAGAAGAGTTTGAGGTGTTTGTTGTAAACCTCTTTGTTGTAAACACCTTTTATTTGTGAATCCCTCTTAGGTAGAGGTGATCGGGTGATTGGTTTGTATCCCTCAAGTGTGAGGTGATTGAGATTGGTTGTGAGCCTCTTTGGTAGAGGTGTTGTTGTTGGTTGTTGTTGGCCTCGGTGGAGGTTGTATTGAGAGAGGAGTTAGGTACTCCTAGAGTTGTAAGAAATCCTCTTCGGTAGAGGTTCCCTCGGTGGGAGTTGAGATAGTGGAAATCCTACACGGTGGTGTAGGCGGGGGATGTAGAGCTAGGTGCTCGAACCTCGAAACAAAATCTTGGTGTTTGCGTTGTGATCCATTGTCTCTCTAACTCTCTCTCTTATTATTGTGCAAAGCATCATACTCATCATCATATCATACTTGCTTGTGTTGTGCCTTGCATTTCTTATTGTCATATCTATTATATGCTTGGCTTGATTGTGTGTATTTCATATTGCTGGATTGCTTGTGTGTGTGTGCCTAACTTATACTCATCCAACAAGAGCTTCACATAGCACCTCAACCCATTTCAAGGGGAATCAAGGGGAGTTAGTCCAGAGCCTCGCAAGGGGAATCGGCTACACTTGTTGTATTGTATTAGTTTGTGCATAATTTGCATTAGCTTCCGCATTAGCGCACTTAGTTTGCATTTAGTTTATTAGATTAGCACTTACACCTATTCACCCCCCCTCTAGGTGTTTT
>JAVJIF010026721.1:0-48171 GCA_038442645.1 Agave tequilana | reverse complement strand
CTTCGAAGAGGTTTTCAAAGAGTATGTGAATCAGAGGTTCTTGAATTATATTCTCATGCGATATATTATTGGTGGCTCATCGAAAGTAAAGATATTCAAACAAATTTTCTTTTTTTAAAGGGTACTCTGAAATTAGGATCTCCGACATATGCCTTCTCATTAAGATAATCACATTCATTCTTAAATAATTGATTAAGAAACAGAGACTCATTCTCTATACTTTCACTTTCTTCATCACAATTGTTTCAACAAAGTTTACCTCAAATGTTTGGTCTTTATCTTACGAGGTTGTTTTTCTAGGTTGAAGACATTGACTTCTCTAGTCATGTCCCCAAAGGTTAATCTCATAGACCCATTCCTACAATTGATAATAGCATTGGTAGTAGTAACGAATGAGCGCCCTAGGATAATAGGAGTTTGAGCCATAAGCTTGAAAATAGGTTGTGTATCAAGAACTATGAAATCAACTCGGTAGATAAAATCCCCGACCCAGATAAGGACATCATTAATTTTCCCCTTGGAACTTTCAAAAAACGGTCAGCCAGTTGTATTGTGATTCGAGTTGGACTAAGATCGCCCAACTCGAGTTGTTGATAAACTGAGAATGGAAGCAGGTTAATACTTGCTCCCAAGTCAAGAAGTGCACGACTAATCTCGGCTTGTCCTATAGTGCAGGCAAGGGTGGGACAACCCGGATCCTTGTACTTGACAGGGATCGGACCCGACAGTAGCTCACTAATGGTAGTGGCTAAGAAGACTTTCTTGGGTACATTAGTTTTTCTCCTCTTGGTGCACATGTCCTTAAGAAATTTTGCATAGGATGGGACTTGTTGGATGGCATCAAGAAGTGGCACATTTATCTTCACTTGGTTGAAGATCTCAATTATCTTATCCATGTGTGGATTTTTCTTGTTGTTCTTCAGCCTATTAGGAAATAGTACTATAGGCTTGTACACTTGACTGGTTGACTTATCTGTTTCAGATTCGTCAGAGTTTGAAGGATTGGGACTAGATGAGGTGGATGCTTGAGTGTGATTGTGTGAATGGGAATGGATGGTGTTGACACTTGATATTAACTTTCTTTCCTGACCTCAATGTATGAACAACATTACATTGATTCAATGATTGATTCTCAGCCAAATGAGCTTATTGAGAATTCCTAGGATTCATTATTGGTGACCGGGCAAGGTAACCTTTTGCCTCTCATTCTGTGGATTGGCTAATTGGCTCATTTGAACCTCTAGCCTCTCTATTGTTTGCAATCTTGGTTCTTCATGTACCTTTCTATGTTTCTTCAAAGTCAGTCATTCTCTTTTCATGTTGAGGATTTTAGAATGAAGATTGTAGAGCTTGGTTGGGAAAGTTTTGTTGATAATTTGAAAATTTGGGTGGATGGTTGGGAGAGTTATGATGGTGATTAGAAAAGTTGGGTTGATAATTGGAAGAATTATTGGAATGGTGAAAGTGGCTAGCATAGTTTGACCGTGGGTGGTCGTTGTTGTGTTGGCTCCATGAGAAATTTGGGTGATTTCTCCACCCAGGATTATACGTTAGTGCGTAGGGATCATTGTTCGACCTTGAAAAGGCCGTATTCATCGGTTCAGGATATTGTTGATGAGCTTGAAACACAGGACACTCCTTAAACACATGATTCATGGCGTGACAGTATGTACAGCCCGGAGTTGAAAATTGGTTTGGGCTGACTTGATTGACTAAACTTGGTTCCTTAGTTTCTAAACCTTCCAGTCTTCTCGCTAGGTTAGCTAACTTTCCCTCGTTAGCTATGGATGATTCAATTAAATGGAGACCTTCTTTTGAAGAGATGGAGTTTGAATTCCTAGAGCTTTCACTAGTTGGTTCCCATTGGATGGTATTTTCAGCTAGGTTCTCATATAAATCCCATCCTTCATTCTCATCCTTCAGCAAGAATCTCCCTTGGCACATGCTTTCTAAGAGGGTCTTGGTTGAGTAGTCTAAAACGTCATAAAGAATTTGAATTGTTGCCATTTCTCTATCCATGTGAGGACTTGGACAAGGAGGTCTTTGAAGCGTTCAAAGTACCTCCAAAACGGTTCACTAAGTTCTTGCTTAAACTGCATGATGTTTTCCTAACGAGAGCGGTCTTATGATTTGGATAGAATTTCTTATCTTGATGAAACCATCCCAGGATGTGATAGAGCCGGCCGCTAAGCTGTATAGCCATTTCTTGGCTAAGTCCTTAAGAGCGAAAGGGACAAATCTCAACCTAATACATCATCTGCAAGGTGTGAGATTTTAATCATTAAGCATACTTCTTCAAATTCTCTTATGAAGAAATAAGCATCTTTGGACTCTAAGCCATAGAACTTAGGGAGTGCGTTGATGAACTGTGGCTTAAGCTCAAAGTTGTGTTCACCAACCGACGGAAGTTAGATGTAGGATGGAAGTAAGGTTCTAATGGGATAGAACCTATCCTGCAAAGATGTCGGTTGAGAACATAACCAAATCTAGTCTTGGTTCGAATTTGGGAGGTGATGTGTTTCTAGTTAACCTAGATGAATTAGGGTCTCTTGACCACACTTTCATACACAAACACAATCACAAACAAGTTCACCAATAGTCAACAAAGTAAGCAACCAAGTCTAGTCTAAGGTAACCTTGACCTAGACAACTCCTAACTGGTCGATTGTCCATAAGAGGTATAATGCAGACTTTGACCACAAGTTAATCAGCCAGGTCAGGGCAAGATTGGTGGGAGGTATCCGCGCAAAAGCGACGAGCCTAATTAAGCCAAACCACCAGCCTTCGGGGTTTCGCCCCTCAATCCCTTTCCTAGATACTGATGATTTGGCAGGAGTCAAATTCTAACACCTTCTCCCTTAGGATAATCTCCTAATGAGTTCGAGATGTCCCTAAGGCCAACGTCTATCAGATTTTAAGTTAGGCTTAGGCTGTGCGTACTTGGAGATGGTTTGTGGGCTAAGGAAGGGTAATGACTTCCCCACCTTATCTTGATTTGGGTTTTGCCGTTAAGATTTATTTATGCAAAGTGTGCAAGATATAGAAAAGCAACATTCACATGCAAATATCACCCAAGAATGTTTCCTAAACTATATACTATGCATACATACCTTGTCTCCAGCTATCTTCAACAGTAATTATAAAATAAACGTAATTAGACAAATGCCTAGAATGCAAGTCTAAACGTTTTTTTTAAGCAATTAACAATCACATAGATTACTGTTAGATTAAAAAGAGGAGTGTGAATATCAAATATAGCAAGAATAATAACACATAAAATCTTTATTTTTGCAAGCAAAATGTCCTACAAATAAGAGTTTTAGTAGTCCAACAAAACTTCAACTTTTGCACTGCAATTTCTTGAAATTCTGTTTCCTACTTTTGAGAGTAGGGGCACAGAATAGCAAGTCTCTCTCCTGCAAAGCTTGAATGCTAAATCTGAATCTTGACTTCCCTGAAACAAGACACCAAACTTGTTAGAAAATAATTACACCGTTCCCTCCCCGACAACGGCGCCAAAAATTGATTGTAAAATGAAAGAGCAATAGATTATCGTGTAGCTTTGGGCTAACGGGTCGTGTCCATGAGGAGGAATGCGATGAAAGCTTTTCGATATTTTAGAAAGTAAAAAATGGTGTTTGTTTTTTAGTTGAAAAGATAATGGAAAGAAGGAAAGTGATTTAAAGAAAAATTTTAAAATTGGAAAAGAATTTGGAGAAGATGATCTTTAGAAAATGATTTGGAGAGTGTTGTGATTTAAATTATGAAAAAGGATCGGGCTCACTAATTTTCTACTCAACTACATACTTATCTCAAGAAATTTTGGGTACATCACTTTTGTCATAAGCACAAACCCTTAGTTCTTTTAATGTCCAATGATCGGCAAAAAGCAAGCACAAGAATAAGTAAAAAGAATGTGGGTCAATGTTACTGCTTTTGCGATTCTTCCGTAGTAGCAAAGTGACTATACGGGTCGTATCCATAAGGAGGGAGAGCGATGAAAGCTTGATGCGGCTTCTTTGTTCAAGAAAAGAGAAAGTTCTTTGTTCTAAATAAAGAATTGAAAAATGAAAACAAGTTGTTTCAAGAATTATTTGAGAATGATTTGGTGGTTTGTAAAGTCGGATTTTCTTAATGGTAAAAGTGCATGGCTAACTTTCTACTAATTGCTCCCACTAATCTCTAACTTCTTGAAGATATAGCCTCACGATGGATCATAGGCAAGCATTATCCCATATGCATAGGAACTATTCACGTGGAAATCGAGTGAAAGTTCTTCCTATAACTTAGCTTTTCACGGCAAAAAACTCGGACATTCCCAAATCAAGATCCAAAAGAAGGCGAGAATAAGGGAAGACACGAGTGCACTAATGGTATCGGCAAAGTTAAAAGGAAAATCTCTAACTTACAACAACAAGTAAAGTACCAACTCATAGATCATCAAAAACCATTAAGAAAGAAATATAAGAAAGTAATACTTGTAGGTAAGTTAGAGTTAGAACCCTCGTCTTAAGATGCCATAGCTCTCGTTTGCACAAGGCTTGTTTGATACTATTGACTCATTTGGGTTATCAATCAAGTTGTTAGAAATTAGTGGGTTAGTAGTTAGTTAGCCATGTAATGGAAGAGTTAGTTAGACATGATAGCAAAAGAAACAAAAAAAAGGAAAAGGAGTAAAGAGAAAGGGAGTTACACCACAACAAGAAGTAAAAGATAGAAGTAAAAGGAAAACGAGTTACACTACAATAAGGAAGTAAAAGCAATTGGAAAACACAAGTAGTTGGAAAGAAGAAAGAGAAGTAGTTACTTGTATTAGCTTGTCACCTTCAAATACAACTCTTACACACTCTCTCTCTTTCACTCTAATGGCTAAATTAGAACTAGAAGAAGAAAGAAACTAAAACAACTACAATCCTAAAAATACGATTACAACAACTTACGCTAACTCTGGATATCTCCCAACTAAAGCCCCTGGGGGGGATTTATAGGTACTAGGGAAAAGGGGGCCAGGGGGACGACCCCTGGCCCAAAGCGCAGGCACGCGCGTGCCCATAGGGCCGCGAAAACGTGGCCTGGGCCGCATTTCTGCGGCCCTACCAGGGCGGCGCGCCCCTGGCTTCGGGCAGCGCGCCGTCCCTTCTGTCTCCTGTCAGGTAGGTCTGCTGGTTTGTTGGTATGATGCCCTTGACTGACAAAATCGCCTCCCTAAAGTCAATGGCTACTTGGTAGCCTTTAATCACCATTAAATGGTAAATTAGGATCTTCTTCTTCATTTGCACATCATGAACCTAGGATCAAGCAAGCAAAGCTTTATTAGCAGATTTTATATCAAATAAATATGATAATTGATAAAAATTATGCAAAATTAGAGACTAATCACACCCCCACACTTATCTTTTTGCTCGTCCCGAGCAAAATAAAAATAAGAAAATTATTACACCACTTTCGCAGGTGATGCGATTGCACTGAGTATGTGCAACAAGACTTTAAACCTCTAGGTTTTCCCTAGAGGAGGAGTGTTGTCTCCTGAGGGTTTTTAGCGGATTGCACCCACAAAATCCAGTAAGTAAAGAAAAGTATTTAGTTGTTAGTAAAAACTCTGTCATGAAAAAGAATTTTCAATCATCTAAGTAAAAATGACCAAATGATGTAAGAATTAGGTGTAACCCTCATAAGTCCTTCTATACTTCAGCCTTCATAAAAGAAGAAATTATGATTTTTCTTTAAATTTAGAAAAGAACTTGTATTTCTAACTCATTCTGTTATTTTGCTTTAAATAGATATGCAAAATGTGTAAGTGTGATGTGCTTGGGATTTTTCAACTCAACTTTGAATATCATTTAATTTTATTAATATTTACTTATTATTAGTGGTTCCATTAGGCTTTCTACTTCACTCATGTAACACATATCAAACCGATGACTCCCAAACCAGATGGTCTTAGGGTACCAGGTGAAAAAACACCCCTCAGGTCAAATATGCAAGTGGAGTAAGCCACGAAATCAAGATTTATTTATACATTATTATATATAGATTTTTTGGCGTGAGTAATCATGCTTCTTGAGGCACAATTATCCAGCTTTTTTTTTTCATAGTTGTGTCTCTAAATCCCAAGCATGTGTATGTGGGTTATGCATATTCTACTAAGGCTAAATAAAAGGTATGAGTTATTTCCTTATCCCTCCTAACTCTTAGTCAAACCAATGTTTCTTGTTTACTTAGGCAAAAATAAAGATTCATTAATAAGGTTCCCTTAATTCTTACAACCTTTTGGTATTTTTATAAAGAGTATAAAAATTCATTTTTCGTTTAGGAGTTTTTTTTTTAAAAAAGAAAAAGTAAAAGTGTTAGCACTCCCCCACACCTATCTAGTGCATTGTCCTCAATGAATGTCATGTAAATGCAAATACAATAAATAGGGTGAGGAAAAGAGGTTACCGCCCTCGTCGACTCGGGCCGGCCAAGTGCGAATAGGCGAAAGAAATGTCAAAAAAAAAAAAGATAGAAGGGGTAAGCATATAAACAATAAGGATTTTTTTTTGGTTGCGGTGTGGATGGCTGTGGTTAGGTGTATAATGGGGCAAAAAGAGTCAGCAAATTATCAGCCTGAGATGTAGGCTCAGTGGTCAAAAACGGCTTCAGTCTTTTCCCATTCACTTTGAATTCCGTATTGTACTTAGGATCGAAAATAATCACAGTACCGTGTGGGAAAACAGTGCGCACATTGAACGGTCCGGACGAATGAGTCTTCAGCTTCCCCACGAAAATATGAAGCCTAGAGTTGTATAGCAGAACATTGTCTCCCGGGGCAAAGTTTTTCCGATTTATGATTTGATGATTAAAAAGTTTACTCCTGCTTTTGGTGATCCGAGCATTCTCATAGGCTTCATTCTGTATCTCCTCTAATTCTGAGATATGCAGTCTCCTTAGCTCACCGGCCTTACTCAGATCAAAATTTAGTTGTTTAATGGCCCATAGGGCACGGTGTTCTAACTCGACTGGCAAATGACAGGCTTTCTCGAATACGATTTTGTAAGGAGACATCCCCAGGACTGTTTTAAAAGCAGTGCGGTAAGCCCACAATGCATCATTAAGTTTGACTGACCAATCCTTTCGATTTTGTCCGACAGTCTTTTCCAAAATGAGCTTGATCTGTCGATTTGTGACTTCAACCTGCCCATTTGTCTGGGGATGATACGGAGTAGACAACTTGTGAGTGATGGAATATTTTCGCATTAGAGCTTCAAAAACTCTATTGCAGAAATGCGATCCATTATCACTAATTATCGCTCTGGGGGTGTCAAATCGGGAGAAGATGTTCTCTTTGAGAAATTTGACAACTACTTTGTTGTCATTGGTCTTGGTTGGCACAGCTTCTACCCATTTAAAGACGTAGTCTACAGCAGCTAAAATGAACTGGTTGCCGAAGGAATTAGGGAATGGCCCCATGAATTCGATACCCCAAACATCAAAAATTTCAACTGCAAGGATCGGGTTCAGGGGCATCATGTCTCTTCTAGAAATTTTTTCGATCTTCTGACAATTTGCATATGACTTGCAAAAATGATATGAGTCTTTGAACAAAGTGGGCCAGTAGAACCCACTTTGTAGAACCTTCTCTGCAGTCTTGCGAGGACCGAAGTATCCTCCGCATGCAAGTTCATGGCAAAAGCTCAGCACACTCCTCTGTTCTTCCTCTGGTATGCATCGTCTAATAATCTGGTCGGGACAATACTTAAAAAGATACGGTTCTTCCCAGAAGAAGTATCGTACTTGGGCAAAGAAATGACATTGGTCTTGCTTTGTCCAGTCAGCGGGTAATTGTCTAGTGGCCAGGTAATTGACGATGTCCGCATACCAGGGTTCCTTGAAAATGGCTAGGATGTGCTCGTTTAGGAAATCCTCATTGATCGGAGCTTGTATGATAGGTGCGTTTGGAATTCGTGTTAGATGATCAGCGACCACATTTTCTATACCTCGTTTATCCCGAATTTTCAAGTCAAATTCTTGAAGCAAAAGGATCCATCGAATCAATCGGGCTTTTGCTTCCTTCTTGGTCATGAGGTATTTTAGTGCTGAATGATCTGTGAAAATCACCGTCTTTGAGCCTAACAAGTATGGCCGAAACTTTTCTAACGCAAAGACAACGGCCAAGAATTCCTTCTCGGTCGTTGTATAATTCTGTTGGGCGTCATTCAAGGTCCTACTCGAATAGTAAATCACGTGTGCCTATTATCGATGCGTTGTCCTTGAACAGCGCCAATAGCAAAATCAGATGCATCACACATGATTTCAAACGGCTGGGCCCAATTAGGAGCAGAAATAATAGGCACAGAAATGAGTTCTTGCTTAAACTTCCCCTATGACTTGAAACATTCATCGTTAAAATCAAAGGGTACGTCCTTAGCGAGCAGGTTGGTTAAGGGTCTAGCGATTTTGCTAAAATCCTTAATGAACCGTCGGTAGAACTCAGCATGCCCTAGAAAGGATCTAATATCCTTGATGCTTTTGGGTGGTGGAAGCTTAGCAATCACTTCTACTTTAGCCTTGTCCACTTCAATGCCTCTCTTAGAAATCTCATGGCCTAAGACAATCCCCTGTCTCACAATGAAGAGACATTTCTCCCAATTTAGAGTTAGATTTGTTGGCCCAAAGGCCTTCCACTCTAGTTTTGATGATGATTAACTCATGTAGTTATGTGTACTAATAATCTTGTGAGTTTAGTTTCAGATCATTAATCAAGTTATTAGTTGGTGAAAGCTTCCACACATCTTTCACATGTTGATTCAAGAGCCCGAGCGTCAAAGATCACATATAGCACTTGCTCGATGGATCAAGGAGTTTTTGGATCGAGTCGGCTTGGAGTTTGCGCTCTACAAGAAGATTTCGGTACCATAGTTTAGTTTTGTGTTTAGATCCAAATTGTAAAGATTAGAATAGTATGGTAATGCTCAAGTTCACAACACACACGTTTCATGTTTTAAATATTGGTTTTTGATTTTTCGGTTTTAGGTTTAACCGATCTTGGTTTTCATGAATAGATAGATCAAAACAAGTTTACATGGTTTAATGTATATATGATTTGTTCTATATACATACATGCTTTAATTCCTAGACAAACTTAGTTTTGACTCACTTACTCATGTGTTTATGTTTTTGTATTTTTGACAAAACACATCTTGGAATTAATGACAAAAACATGGATATATATTTGTTTCATGTATATTGGATTTCTATCCATATGCATCATGCTTCAAAATGTTTAAATATCATGTTTTTGTATTTGGAAGAGTTTTTGGACAAAACGTATTTTCATTCAAAATCCAAGTTTTAGAAAATACAGTTTTTGGTTTTTGATAAAAATGATAAGACACAAAAATAGTTCATATTGACTGATATTTGAGCTAAACTTTTTACCACATGTTTATATATCAATGCAAAATGATAAAACTATTTTTGGTAATTTTTAGAAGTATTAAAAGAATTTTTAAACATGTTTTTAACCCAGTTTTCTGTTCTGGGCTTCACCAGTCGACTAAGTCAACTGACCAAGTCGACTAGGATGAAGTCGGTCGACCGGGCCGGTCGACCGACGTGCACAGATCTGTGCACGTTTGGAGACACTGGGACGGTCGACCGGACCGGTCGACCGGTCTAGATTTTTTGTGCGAATTTTTTCCTACTCTCTGGTGTTTTCACAGCAATTAAAAGAGGTTTTTGGATTCAAATTGAACAATATTTTTGGTGTTTTTATTAGGGTTTGAAAAACCAAAGAAAAGGGATTTTGGGAAAAGTTTTTGTTTGAACTTCACTATCTTCATTTCTATTTTTTCCCAAAGATTTTCTTTGAGTTGCTGGTTTCAAATCCCTTGGTTTTCTCCACACTTGAGCAAAAATCCACTATCTTTTCTATAGGATCTTTGTGTGTGGGAAAAGAGATTGTTTGTGGTTGTTATTGAACCACCAAGTTGTAAACCCTCTATACTTTGCTTTGTGCTTTTCCCTCTTGGGTTGAGGAGGTTGTTTGTGCAAGTGGTTTGTATCCCTCAAGTTGTGAGGTGATCCTTGCTTGGCTTTGTGCTAATCCCTCGGGTTGTGAGGTGATTGTTTGTTGGATTGGAGTTGTGCCTCAAGGAGGAGGTTGTGTTTGTAAGGAGAGGAGTTGGGTACTCCTTGTATTGTGATTGCCCCAAATCCTCGGTGGAGGTTCCCTCTGTGGGAGTCCTTTGTGGACAAGCTAGTGGACTTAAAATCCTTCTGGGTGAAGGCGGGGATGTAGAGCTGGGTGCTCGAACCTCGAAACATATCTTGGTGTTTGCGCTTGTTCATTGACTCTTACTCTCTCTCTCTTTATTTGTGCCTTGCATCTATTCATATTGCTCATACATACTTATATGCTTGGCTTGGTTGTGTGCATATCTTGTTGAAATTACAAATTAGTTTTTAATTTCGCATTGAGTTGACTAGATTAGCATAATCACCTATTCACCCCCCCTCTAGGTGATCTTTCAATTGGTATCAGAGCTAACGCTCCTGATATTTAGGTTTAACCACCTAGGAGTGAGATCTTGGTTTGCGAATCTTCATTTGCATTATTCATTTGCACTCATTTAGTTTGCACTCATGGATAGCCCTCCTATGTTTGACCATATTAGACTTGATGTTTGGAAGGCCAATATGAGTAGCCATTTGAAAAGACTAGGACATCTAGTTTATCAAGCCTCCACTATGGAATCATTCCCAAATAGTACCAAGAATAAGAAGGCAAATGCATTAGCACTTAGAACACTTAGAGCATCTCTAGGTGAACATCTTTTACCGGTGTTTAATCATTATGACTCGGCTTTTGCAGTTTGGAGCTTATTGACGTCTCCCGAGCTTCCAAGGATTATCAACAAGATGAGGAGATCTAAGAGAGAAAAGTCCGAAGAGCATTGCTTCATGGTCCAAGGGAAAAACTCCCTTGAGGTACAATCGGACACTCAATTAGATGATAGCTCAAGTTCCTATTGCCATGGTTGTTTTGAAGTTCAAACTTTAAATTGGAACTTGCTCAAAAGCTTGAAAATTTATTGGAAAAACACAATCTTTTGAAAGAGGACAACCTTGTTTTGAAAAAATGAATTAAAAGATTTATGTTCTAATTTTGAATTGGTTTTGCAAGAAAAGGAAGAGATCACTAGTGAACGTGACTCACTAAGATCTCAACTAGACCTTGCCCTTGATGAGATTGAGATTTTGAAAAACAAAAATGATTGTGATGATGTTGTGAAGCACAATGAGGTTTTATCTTCTAAATTAGATTTTGTTTTAAAAGATAACCTTGTTTTGAAAAATAAAATTGATTCAATTACAAAAGAATTGGATTTAGTTTTGAAGAAAAATGAATCTTTAAAAATTAAAATTGATTCTCATGTGTGCCATACTAGTATAGCTTCTTCTTCTTGCACACCTATTGCATACTCCACTTTGTCTTCCACTATTGAAAATGATATAAATATTTTGAAGAAAAGTGTTGAATGTTTGGGCTCCACTTTGAGCCAATGCACATTGAATCATACACATTTGGAAACCTTGGTTCGCAAGAAACAAGGTCCATCTTCGCATGCTCACCCTTCACGGCTTACACATGCTTTCCACGGTCACCACCATCGCACGTATGCTCATGTGTACACATGTACACATTGTGGCCGAAAAGGCCATCTTGCTAGATTTTGTTATGATCGTATCTATCATGAAAATTTAGCAACTAATCTTGTTTGGGTTAGAAAGGATACTAACCCCCGTGGACCCATAAAGAAATGGGTACCAAAGACCACCTCTATACTTTTTGATGTAGGTGGGAGCTCTCGCAAAACGTGAGAGTGTTGGTGCCTTGGAGTGGATGCGTTCCGTGCCTAAAGAGAATCATTTGGATGCTTCACTCTCAAGGAGATTTGGTGGGAGGACCACCGTGGTTTGGAGAATTAGAGATGCACCTTCATCGGTTTGGTATCATTCTCTAACTCCCGTTTTTATTATGCTTGTCTTTCATGTTCACCAATTTATAGCATGTCATGGTTTATTGTTCATTATGCTTATGCCATGCTTATTAGAATAGTGCTATACATGTTTAATTACTTGAGCACCCATGTTTCATATGGATCTATATTTAGTGTTCTCACCTTGTTTAAACTAACATGTATGCCCTAGATCTAATGCACATGCATATGCATTATGACCATTTGGATGTTCATGATTCATGTTTTATTGTTTCATGATTAGTATGATGTTTGCCATGTTTATTAGACTTATGGTTTACATGAGTAGTTGTTGAGACACCCTTGTTTAATGTGGACCCATATTTTGTGTTCTCTTTATGTTTTGGCTATCATGTAAATCATAGATCTAATGCACATGTCTTTGTCATGCTAATCACATGTTTGACTATGACTTTTTTTTATATAATTCATGTTTTGATTATTATGCTTATCATGTTTGATTATGATTCCCGTTTTATGCTTAATGATTTGATTACTTGTTTAGATGTTAGTTTTCATTAAGACTAGAATTTATACTTGCACATGTAGTGGGACACAAATAAATCTTTATATATGTTTGTGCTTGGATGCTAATTTGTACCAATTAAATGTGTTAGTATAGCCTAGTTTTGATGATTCATGCATTTTAAACTTGTATTCCTATTTTCGGATTTGTTTTATGTGTATGAGTTTCCATTTCATGTATATGTTTATTTTGCCAAACCTTAAGATATACATGTATACCCTTGAGTCATTTGCCTTTCATGCAAATCTATATATATGGACTCAATTGTATTTAGGGATATGTATGTATACTTATTGTGTTGACAATTCATACATATACCTTGAAATGAAATTAGTTTTGGTGAAAATTTGGTTTTCTTGATTTTGGGTTTATTTGTTTAACTTCATGTATATGTCTATCCTATCCAAACTATTGATTATACATGTACATCCTTGAGCCACGTGCCTTCATGCAAACACTTTTGTGGACTCATTATGTTTAGGATATGTATGTATACTTTAGTTTGTACATGACATACATATGCCTTGAAGTTTAAATCGCTGGATGAATTCCATGTTTGCTAAGTGATTTCACATTTATAATGAATCTCTTGTTTTTAAGATGATTTCAATTGGTGATTTCACATCCTAGATGAATTTCATGTGAGCCAAATTGAATATTTTCATGTCGATATGTGTCACATTTTACTTGTACACTCACTTTATTAGTTTACTCATGATTTGTTTTCATGAGAATTTGAATGAGCTTTATGGACTTGAGTGTTTAGTGATCATGTGATTTACATGTGTTTCATGAAAAACAATTGTGTTTTATTCCTTACTTGAAGGATTTCGTACTAGTTTTAAAAGTTTTTTTTCTATAACTAGTTCGTATTCTTCACTATGGTAGAGATTTTCAAACAAAGCTTATTTTCAAACCTATTTTTGAAAACCCTACCTTCAATGGGAGGATGGATGGGAGATCATGTTCTTGTATGCTTTATATTGAAAAACATTTAAAACTTGAACCATGATTGGGAGGTAGTTATATGAGATATACACTTGATCTCATTGTTATTTCAATTGGTATCATTGAATTCTTTCAATTGGTATCGATCTTGACATTTCTTGTATAGTCATATGTGTTTGTATGTATGTATGCTTCATTCCAAGAATATCAATTTCTATTGGTATCTATTTTTCATACATATATATGTTTTATTTGTGCTTATTATATCCCTATATCTTTAAGCACAAAATCTTGTTTATGCTAGTGCTTGAGTTTCAATTTTGTTTTAATTGATTATTTTTAAATTGGTATCAAGCCTACACATCATTTTAGTTTGTATTTCATAAAGGGGGAGAAATTTTGATTTTGTCTTTCAATTGATGATTTCTCAATTGGTATTTGATTCCACTCCCTTACTTTATGATTGAAAATTTCAAATTGGTATCATATGTTTAAAATGAAAATTATTTACAATTGGTATCAAAATATGTGTGTTTAGACATTCAAGATTTATTATGTTTATTTTCAATTGATATCAAGATGTTTCATGTGTTTTTGCTTAAAATTGGTATCAATATTTTGTTTGTTTCCTTTCAATTGGTATCAAGATGCTATTCTTTGACATATTTTCAATTGGTACCTCAAATTGACTTTGTTTTTATTTTAGACAAAAAGGAAAATCTTATTTTTTATTGATTCATTGTTTCGAACAAAAGGGGGAGAAATATTTATTGAATTTTCAATTGATTTGGCTTTGCTTTTACCCCTTATTAAAAAGAAAGAAGATTTTGTTTTGTTTTGGTTTTTACCCCTTTGTTGATGATTGACAAAAGGGGGAGAAGAATTTGAGTTATATTTGCATGTTTTTGTTTTGCATATATTAAGTTTAATTTAGTTTAATTTTAATTGGTTTCTAAAGCATGTTTTGTAATTGGATGTTTTGTAATTGGTATCTAGAGCATGTTTTGTTTTTGAACATTTCATTGGAATTGGTATCTAGAGCATGTTTTGTTTTTGAACATTTCATTGGTATCTAGAACCCTTACCCTTTATTGTTTATGCATAGGTATGCATGTTTCATGTTTCATGTTTAAGAGCCTTCATTGCATATTCATTATGTTATTTGGTTATGCATGAGTTAAGGGGGAGCTTCTTTGAAGCTTAACTTTAGTCCATGCATATATAACTCCATGAGTTTGTCATCATCAAAAAGGGGGAGATTGTTGGCCAAAAGGCCTCCCACTCTAGTTTTGATGATGATTAACTCATGTAGTTATGTATACTAATAATCTTGTGAGTTTAGTTTCAGATCATTAATCAAGTTATTAGTTGGTGAAAGCTTCCACACATCTTTCACATGTTGATTCAAGAGCCCGAGCGTCAAAGATCACATATAGCACTTGCTCGATGGATCAAGGAGTTTTTGGATCGAGTCGGCTTGGAGTTTGCGCTCTACAAGAAGACTTCGGTACCATAGTTTAGTTTTGTGTTTAGATCCAAATTGTAAAGATTAGAATAGTATGGTAATGCTCAAGTTCACAATACACACGTTTCATGTTTTGAATATTGGTTTTTGGTTTTTCAGTTTTAGGTTTAACCGATCTTGGTTTTCATGAATAGATAGATCAAAACAAGTTTACATGGTTTAATGTATATATGATTTGTTCTATATACATACATGCTTTAATTTCCTAGACAAACTTAGTTTTGACTCACTTACTCATGTGTTTTATGTTTTTGTATTTTTGACAAAACACATCTTGGAATTAATGACAAAAACATGGATATATATTTGTTTCATGTATATTGGATTTCTATCCATATGCATCATGCTTCAAAATGTTTAAATATCATGTTTTTGTATTTGGAAGAGTTTTTGGACAAAACGTATTTTTCATTCAAAATCCAAGTTTTAGAAAATACAGTTTTTGGTTTTTGGTAAAAATGATAAGACACAAAAATAATTCATATTGACTGATATTTGAGCTAAACTTTTTACCACATGTTTATATGTCAATGCAAAATGATAAAACTATTTTTGGTAAGTTTTAGAAGCATTAAAAGAATTTTTAAACATGTTTTTAACCCAGTTTTCTGTTCTGGGCTTCACCAGTCGACTAAGTCAACTGACCAAGTTGACTAGGATGAAGTCGGTCGACCGACGTGCACAGATCTGTGCACGTTTGGAGACACTGGGACGGTCGACCGGACCGGTCGACCGGTCTGAGAGCAGAGCTCTCTGTTTGTTTCGGTCAACCGGGGCGGTCGACCGGTAGCTGCCAACGGGCAAAAATTGACTGTTGGGCGGTCGACCGGACCGGTCGACCAGTAGGGTTATTTTGGCAAAATCTGCTGCCAACGGCTAGTTTTCAGATTTGCCTATAAATACCCCATTGCAAGAGTTTTTCTCTAAGATTTTTTGTGCGAATTTTCCCTACTCTTTGGTGTTTTCACAGCAATTAAAAGAGGTTTTTAGATTCAAATTGAACAATCTTTTTGGTATTTTTATTAGGGTTTGAAAAACCAAAGAAAAGGGATTTTGGGAAAAGTTTTTGTTTGAACTTCACTATCTTCATTTCTATTTTTTCCCAAAGATTTTCTTTGAGTTGCTGGTTTCAAATCCCTTGGTTTTCTCCACACTTGAGCAAAAATCTACTATCTTTTCTATAGGATCTTTGTGTGTGGGGAAAAGAGATTGTTTGTGGTTGTTGTTGAACCACCAAGTTGTAAACCCTCTATACTTTGCTTTGTGCTTTTCCCTCTTGGGTTGAGGAGGTTGTTTGTGCAAGTGGTTTGTATCCCTCAAGTTATGAGGTGATCCTTGCTTGGCTTTGTGCTAATCCCTCGGGTTGTGAGGTGATTGTTTGTTGGATTGGAGTTGTGCCTCAAGGAGGAGGTTGTGTTTGTAAGGAGAGGAGTTGGGTACTCCTTGTATTGTGATTGCCCCAAATCTTCGGTGGAGGTTCCCTTTGTGGGAGTCCTTGTGGACAAGCTAGTGGACTTAAAATCCTTCTGGGTGAAGGCGGGGATGTAGAGCTGGTGCTCGAACCTCGAAACATATCTTGGTGTTTGTGCTTGTTCATTGACTCTTACTCTCTCTCTCTCTTACTTTGTGCCTTGCATCTATTCATATTGCTCATACATACTTATATGCTTGGCTTGGTTGTATGCATATCTTGTTGAAATTGCAAATTAGTTTTTAATTCCGCATTGAGTTGACTAGATTAGCATAATCACCTATTCACCCCCCCTCTAGGTGATCTTTCAAGATTTTTCTCCTTGCATCGTTGCAGCACTAACTCTAGGTGATGACGACACTGATCAAATGAATCTCCGTAGATGGAGAAGTCATCCATGAAAATCTCAAGAAAACGTTCCACCATGTCCGAGAAGAAACTGAGCATACACCGTTGGAGTGTCGCAGGAGCGTTGCATAACCAAAGGGCATGCGCCGATAAGCGAAGGTTCCGAACGGGCAGGTGAACGTGGTCTTTTCCTGGTCTTTTGCAGTAATGGGGATTTGATTATATCTCGAGTACCCATCTAGGAAGCAATAGTACTCATGTCCAGCCAATCGTTCAAGCATTTGGTCGATGAAGGGTAGCGGGAAGTGGTCTTACGGGTGGCTGCATTCAACTTTCTATAGTCGATACAGACACGAACCTTTGGTAGGCAGTCTTGTCTGCACCAACTCCTTTTGCTCATTTTTAACCACCGTAAAGCCAACTTTCTTTGAGACCGCGTGAACAGGGCTAACCCATTGGCTATCAGAAATGGGATAAATGATCCCATTATCTAATATTTTCAAAATTTTCGCTTTAACTGCCTCTTGCATGAGTGGGTTCAGCCGGCGTTGTGGGTCCCTCCTAGGGGTTGCTTCATCGGTCAAATGGATTCTATGTTTCACTATGGCTGGACTTATCCTTTGATGTCATTCATCGTCCATCCAATGGCTTCCTTATGTCTTCTCAGAATAGACATTAAGCTATCCTCTTGTCGCTCAGTCAGGTGGGATGCTATGATGACTGGCAAGGTATCTCTTCCGCCCAGGTAGGCATACTTGAGGTGTTCAGGTAAGGCTTTTAGCTCTAGGGAAGGTGTTGCTTCATTAGAGGCAATCTCTGGACTTTCAATCCTATGATGAGGTATACTTGGGCTTGACGCCCAATCCACTGCCGAATTCACGATCTGGTCAAGATTAAAATCCTCAGATTCCAAATCAAACTCTGCCTCTGTGTCCATCTCCATGCTTTCCTCATGCTCACTGGTTAGATTTTCAATGGAATTGACCTCAAACATCTGATCATTGACATTCCTGGGTTGTCTTCCAAGATTGAAGACATTGACTTCCTTCATCATGTCTCCAAAGGTCAATTGCATCGACCCATTCCTACAGTTGATTATGGCATTGGCTGTAGCAAGGAAAGGGCGCCCTAAGATGACTGGAGTTTGAGACCTCGGATTTGATACAGGTTGGGTCTCAAGCACAATGAAGTCAACAGGGTAGATAAATCCCCGACCCGGATGAGGACATCTGTGATTTCCCCCTTTGAAATTTTCACAGATCGGTCAGCTAGCTGAATGGTGACTCGAGTTGGGCTCAGCTCACCCAACCCAAGTTGCTGGTATACTGAGAGAGGTAGCAAGTTGATACTTGCTCCCAGGTCAAGGAGTGCACTGCTAATTTCGGTCTGTCCTAAGGTGTAGGAAATTGTGGGACATCTGGGATCTTTGTACTTCACCGGGATGGGACAAGACAGAATTTCGCTTATATTGGTTGCCAAGAACACTTTCTTGGGCACATTTGTCTTTCTCTTCTTCGTACACATATCCTTAAGAAATTTGGCATAAGCTGGGACTTATTGGATAGTGTAAGGAAAAGGCACATTCAATTTGACCTGGTTGAACATCTCTAGCATCTTCTCCATGTGCATATTCTTATTGTTGTTCCTAAGCCTATTAGGAAAGGGTGCTACAGGCTTATGAACTTGTTCAGCCGCTTTGATCTTGTCAGATGTTTGTGGAGCAGATTGGGAGGAACTAGCAGAGGTGGAGGCTGGAGTAGGATCAATGTGGACTAGATTTTTCTGTTGATAGACCTGGTTGTCTACCTTCTTTCTAGATCGCAGTGTGTGAACAGCATTACACTGGTTGATTAAAGGATCCTGAATTTCAAACGCTTGATTGGAGTTTTTGGGGCTAACTAGCGGCTGACTAGGTAAAGTACCTTTTGGCCTTTCACTTAGGGAGCTAGCTAACTGACTCATCTGCATTCCAATCTCGATATAGCCTGTGAATGGTTGTTCAGCGTTTGTCCCTGATTTTGCATAAAAGCGGCTTGGGACTTCATAAAAGCCTTCATACTCTCCTCCAATTTACTGAGTTTCTTTTCCAATGGTGAGATTTGGGAGGAGGAAGATGGGGCCTGACTGGGAAAATGTGATGGAGGACCGGGATGGTGAAAATTGTTGGAAAAATTAGGCCTGGGAGGATTAGTCTGGGCCCAAGAGAAATTTGGGTGATTCCTCCAATCGGGATTGTATGTCTGTGAGTAAGGATTATACGACGGCTGTGAGTAGGCCGTGTTCAGGTGTTCGGTGGCACTTGCTGGGTGTGGAAGACAGCGCACTCTTCAAAGACATGATTTGGTGCCTGGCAGTATGAACAACCCGGATTGTGAATTGGTGGTGGGTTGATTTGGTTGACATTGGCTGGCTCTTTTCTCTCTAGAGCCTCTATTCTCCTCATTAGGGTTACAATCTTAGCTTCTACAGCTATGGATTATTCTAGAGATAGGAGCCCTCCTCTTAAAGTTATAAATTGTGAATTCCTTGGTTTTTCTGAGGCTGGCTCCTATTTCAGGGTTTTCTCAGTTAAATCCTCAATAAATCCCAACCCTGGTTCTCATCCTTTTACAAGAACCCTCCTTGACACATGATTTCTAAAAGGGTTTTCGTTTGATAATCTAAGCCATCGTAGAGAATCTGGCACTGACGCCATTTCTCTACACCATGATGAGGGCACTGAGCGAGGAGATCTTTGAATCGCTCAAAGTATCTCCAAAATGGCTCGCTCGGTTCTAGTCTGAACTGCATGATATTTTTTCTAATGAAGGCAATTTGTTGGATTGGGCAGAATTTCTTCAAGAAGGCCTTGACGAAATCATCCCATGTCGTGACTGAATCTACCGCAAACTGTATAACCATTTCTTTGCTAGGTCCTTTAGGGAAAAATGGATGAAACATAACCTAACGGCATTGTCTCCTAGCTGGGGTATACGCATCATGAGACACACTTCTTTAAATTCCCGAACAAAGAAGTATGCGTCCTCCGATTCTAAACCATGAAACTTGGGAGAGTGTTAATGAATTGAGGCTTTAATTCAAAATTATTTCCATTTGCCTCAGGCAGTTTTATACAAGATGGTAATGAGATTCTGATCGGATAAAACCTGTCCTGAAATGATGCCAGCACATGTTCTGGATGCAAGGGTAAAGAAGTGTTTCTGGTTAATCTGGAAGTTGCAGGATCTCTTACCCACTCTTGCATGCAGTACACCACAAACAACGTAAAAACAACAAACAAACGAAAAGAGAAAAAAAAACAAACAAAGAAGAAAAAAAACAACCACCAAGCCTTAGTCTAAGGTACCTAGACCTAGACGACTCCTAACTGATCGATTCTCGGGGGAGGTTGTTGCAGGAACTCGACTACCGGCTAATCGGCCAGGAAAGGGCAAAGCTCGGGGGGAGGTATTCGGGCGTGAGCCACGGGCCTAATTACGCCAAACCACAGAGCTTTCGAGGCTTTACCTCTCAATCCACTTTCCTTAGACACCGATTTTGTAGGAGTATAGTTCTTGCAATTTTCACCCTCGGTTAATCTCTTAATGGGTTCGAGATGTCCCTAGGGCCAACGTCTATCAGTTTTTAATTAAGACTTGGGCTAGTGTGAGTGCACATGGGGATGGTTTTTGGGCTAAGGAAGGGTGATGAAATCCCCACCTTATCTTGTTTATTTGGGATTTTGTCCTTAATGTCAATTGTGCAAGTGTACAGTTTATTCACAACAAGGTAACACTCAAAGCGATAAATCACTCCAAAATATTGGTCCTATTCTATATGAATGCACACATACCTTTTCTCCAGCACTCTTCAACAGAAATTGAAATGAATTGAAATAGACATGTGCCCTAAATGCAAATGTCTAATCCAAATTTCAATTAAGCAACAAGTGGATTTCTGTTGAGTTTATTACACATGTAAAAGGTGAAGCATTCAATGGAACTAAAAAAAAATTTAGAAAGCAATTTTAGCGGCTTTCGGCAACCCTGCAAACGAGTTTATTAGTACTTCAATCGGAAAAACTCGCTTTTACACAAATTTTTCCGAGGGCAAATGAATCCTCGTGCAACGTCCTTGGCAACCTCTTTCGCATCTTGTGATAGTAAGCTCCTTGGTACTTCTCCTACACAGAAAAATAATGAACAATCTTTAGTATTGAACAATAAAGCCGTTCCGTCCCCGGCAACGGCGCCAAAATTTGATCGACAAAAAGCAAGCACAAGAATAAGTAAAAAGAGTGTGGGTCGATGTTACTGCTTTTGCGATTCTTTCGTAGTAGCGAAGTGGCTATACGGGTCATATCCACAAGGAGGGAGAGCGATGAAAGCTTGATGCGGCTTCTTTGTTCAAGAAAAGAGAAAGTTCTTTGTTTTAAATAAAGAATTGGAAAATGAAAACAAGTTGTTTCAAGAATTGCTTGAGAGTGATTTGGTGGTTTGTAAAGTCGGATTTTCTTATTGGTAAAAGTACATGGCTAACTTTCTACTAATTGCTCCCACTAATCTCTAACTTCTGGAACATATAGCCTCACGATGGATCATAGGCAAGCATATCCCTTATGCATAGGAACTATTCACGTGGAAATCAAGTGAAAGTTCTTCCTATAACTTAACTTTACACGGCAAAAACTCGGACATTCCCATATCAAGATCCAATAGAAGTGAGAATAAGGGAAGACACGAGTGCACTAATGGTATCGACAAAGTTAAAAAGAAAATCTCGAACTTACAACAACAAGTAAAGTACCCAACTCATAGATCATCAAAAACCATTAAGCAAGAAATATAAGAAAGTAATACTTGTAGGTAAGTTAGAGTTAGAACCCTCGTCTTAAGATGCCATAGCTCTCGTTTGCACAAGGCTTGTTTGACACTATTGACTCATTTGGGTTATCAATCAAGTTGTTAGAAATTAGTAGGTTAGTAGTTAGTTAGCCATGCAATGGAAGAGTTAGTTAGACATGATAGTAAAAGAAAACAAAAAAAATAGAAAAGGAGTAAAGAGAAAAGGACTTACACCACAACAAAGAAGTAAAAGAAAGAAGTAAAAGGAAAATGAGTTACACTACAACAAGGAAGTAAAAGCAATTAGAAAACACAAGTAGATGGAAAGAAGAAAGAGAAATAGTTACTTGTATTAGCTTGTCACCTTCAAATACAACTCTTACACACTCTCTCTCTTTCACTCTAATGGCTAAACTAGAACTAGAAGAAGAAAGAAATTAAAATAACTACAATCCTAAAAACAAGATTACAACAACTTGCATTAACTCTGGATATTTCCCAACTAAAGTCCCTGAGGGGTATTTATAGGCACCAGGGAAAAGGGGGCCACGGGGATGACCCCTAGCCCAAAGCGCAGGCGTGTGCGTGCCCACAGGGCCACGGAAACGCGGCCTGGGCCGCGTTTTCGCGGCCCTGCCAAGGCGGCGCACGCCTGGCTTCGGGCAGCGCGCCGTCCCTTCTGTCTCCTATCAGGTAGGTCTGCTGGTTTGTTGATATGATGCCCTGGACTGACAAAATCGCCTCTCTAAAGTCAATAGCTACTTGGTAGATCTTTAATCACCCATTAAATGGTGATTTAGGGTCTTCTTCTTTATTTGCGCAACATGGACCTAGGATCAAGCAAGTAATGCTTTATTAGCAGAATTCTATATCAAATAAATATGAGAATGTGATGAAAATTATGCAAAATTAGAGACTAATCATCCAAGTAAAACAAATATGATGGTTTGGATTAAATCTTAAGCCGTTTCTTAACACAACCTTAAAAGAGAATGTTAAATCATCAAGCATGAAGAAGCAAGTATGGAATAAAAACAATTTAAAAAGATTTGTGCTTTGAAAGTCCTAGTTTAAAATAAAGGCATCATCATGTGCTTTCAAGAACGAAGTTTAACTCAGGTATTTTTCTAATAAAAAAGAGTTACTTTCATAAAAATCAATCAAGAGAGAGGAGGTAGAAGAGATTAATTACTGAGCCCAGAAAATGATTTAGCTACTCATGATAAAGGGAAAACAAACAAAAGAATGAAAATCAAGCATAAACATACCGAATTTGAGTCGAGTTGAATAAGCGAGTTGAAGCTCCTTTGATTGTCACTTCAAAGATGAATTACACACTCAATTCCACTCTTCTCTCTTTGCTGGTCTAAACTGAAAAATAAAGAGGAGATACAACTTCTCCAATCTATCCAACAATACTCCTAAAACCTAAAAATGTACAATAAATTTAATTCTAGTCTTCGCTATTTTTTTAGTACAAAATCCTGCCTTTTATAGGCAAAAACCCAGAGGGAAAGAAGTGAGGAGATAAGGGGAGCAAACGCTCCCCTTATCTCCACTAAAGAGTCGCGGATCCGCGGCCAGGATGTGGCCAATTGGTCACATCCAGGTGGGGACTTGGTTGATTTGTGATTTGACGCCCTTTTGTTCGGCTGGATTTGCTGTTATGCTGTGATTCTGATCTGATCTCGGTGATTTTCAAGCTAACCGATTTGGATTCTGATAAAACCAAATTAACCGACTTTCAACCTCCCTGATCTGCCATAATCTGTCCTGATCTTCTGATTTTAAATTAATTTTGAATTAAATCAGAATTGATGGGCTTTTGGGCTTGTTTTTCTTCCCTTTCCTTAAGCAATGGGCCTACACTTAATAAAGAAAAATAAGACTTTATTAATAGGATTTATTAGATAATAACACGGTAATGTGATAATATATAAGCAATATATGTGACCGATCATAAAGCACTAAGCAGTGCTAAATACCTTCGCCGTAACATAAAGAACAAAGCACTACTTCGTGCTACACCATCTTGTGCTAAAAGCGAAGTTACTATGACTTCACTCCCAAAGCCTCCTAGCGCTAAGTTCGCGCTTGGCGGCGGATCTACAAGTATAGCTTCGCCAAACAAAGCTAATACTACTAGTGAGGTAGTTTTAAAATCACATGTAGTTAAACTCCAGCCTGAACAGCCCAGTACACGATCTCCTCGAGTCTCTGTACTAGATCGCTTAAGCCTGTTAATCCTGATTTATAAGAGTTCTTAACTAACAAACAGAAGTTAGAACTACTCCATACTCTCCTCCTACTGTGAACAAGTAGGGTGCCAGTTGGTGATGGTCCATTCAGTCCATTGCCGACTAGGGCCAGTCCCCGCCACTCTTCCAGCCTGACAGTCGATTTTCAACCGACTGTCGATTCAAGCTCCTGTGAAGCCTCAGAAAAGCAACAAAGCACGAAACGTGCCAGATCTCCCTCAGCCTCTGTCAGCATGATAGGAAGGGGACGTGAACCGCTCAAGAGCAGACGAGGGAGACGTGATACTAACTCTCCTTCGTTCAGTTCTCCAGATTCAGACTATAGCCCTGGTTTGGGCCAAGTCTTAGTAAGACAAGAATATGCAGTCCGAGGCACAAGATCCAGGGTTACAATACCCTATAATTATAAACAACTGTCCTCTTCAACTGGGGTGATATAACCAGAACCATTGAAAAGTCTCTTCCAATGGTCAGATGATGAGGGAGAAGCTAGCGGATATGCCCCTTCAGCAACGGGTCAGCTCTGTGCAAACAGGTAGAGTGTCGGCTAACATGGCCGATAACAATAGTGATGACCTTCACCGACGGATGGAGGCTCAAGACAGACCTCTAAAGCCTAATAAGAAGCTTTGGAAATATCCAACAAATGTTAGCTCAGCTCCTCACTAATCGGAATAATAATGATGCCGGAAGCAATCATAATGAGGAGGAGCATAATATGATGAACAACCTAAGCTTGAAAAGTCAAAGGAAAGTTCTTCAATCGATGCCGAAATTATTAAAGACATCCAGGCTCAGATCACATCCATACCTCAGAGGGATGAGCTAAAGAAGGTAGGCATGACTCATCCTTACCCACTTAAATGGGATTTGATGCCATACCCGCCGAAGTTCAAACCACCTACATTATATACATATGATGGTCGGAGCTCGCCAAACTAGCATATCTATTACTTTCGGTCCCAGACTGGTAATGTCATGATAATGATGCCATCATGGCCAGATTGTTTATTGGTACTCTCAAAGGAGTGGCCTTCGACTGGTTTAGAAGCCTTCCACCGGGCTCTATCAATTCTTGAATCGATTTAGAGATTCGGTTCCTCTCTCGCTTCTATGAGGATGAAACCGATGTAACCGTGGATAAACTTCTTTCCACCATACAAAAGAAAGGAGAATCGATCCGTGATTATATTAAAAGATTCAGAAACCTATCTCTGATGTGTCCAACAGGGATGCCATTACCTACGCTATTGCAGACATGTAGGCACAACTTTTTGTACCAAGTAGATATTCGCATGGGAGTTGTTAAAACCCACACATGAAAAGAGCTGGTTGAGCATGCTGAAATAGCCGAGAAGTCGGCTAAAAGTTTGAGCTGTCCATACCTAAAGGGAAATGGGGTATAAACAATAAAGGACGCAACGAAATGGCACAGTCTTCCCAAGCAAAAGGGAAAGAAACTATGTCTGTGGAGTTGTCCAGGAAGCTCCTCTGAAAACCAAGAAGAATGGCACTAGTAATCAGGAGCTCAAGTTTCCTCCGAAATAGTAGTCCTTCAAAGACGAGCAGGTGGTTACAATATTTCATTTGCAACAAAAGGGCAATAAGTTGAAGCTGCCAGAGGTTCGACGCCCTAATGAAGTGGGACGCACTAACGATCCTAATTACTGCCTCTTCTATAGGATGTTTCACCATCCTACCCACAAATGCTTTGTCATCAAAGACAAAATTCAGGCTTTGGTCTATGTCAGAGTTCTGACTTTAAAGTCGGAACAAAAGAAAGTCATCGCAAACATGATGACTCTTGAGTTCGGCACTCTGCCAAAGGTTACTGTCCCCGACGGACATCCTCCAGTCCCCAAGGCACGACTGGAGGTAAGTAATCCTTCAGCAAAGCAACAAGAGGCTAAAGGTCTCTTTCCACTGACATTGAAGACTGAGAAAATCATGTGGGTTCACCTAGATCTTGCCAATGAAAAACAATAGGATTCAAAAAAAAATCTAAGCTACAGGGAAAATCCTGCAATATTGTCTCTGTTTTGCCTAATGATGACAATGTAACAGTAGCATCTCTCAGTGATTCTAAAAACGAGAAGCATACTTTCACAGCACAAGATGCTGCACCCCAACCAACAGGTAAAGGATCACCTAGAGGGGGGGTGAATAGGTGATGGCTAATCTAATGGTCACTTAATGCCAAATAATGCGGAAGTAAAAACTATTATGACCTAAACTAAACTCTTAAATTAAACACCACGTATAACACAAGAGTGTAGCCGAATTCCCCGTGAAGGGCTCTGGACTAACTCCTCTAGATTCCCCTAGATAAGGGTTGAGGTGCCGCGTTGGCTCTCTTGGTTAAATACAAGTGTTAGCAAACAAACCCAAGCATATACAATATGAGCACAAAGGTATATCAAGCATATAATGATAAACACAATAAAAGTATGCAAGATATAAACAAGAGACAGAGAGAGAGAGTGAGCAATCGCAAACACAAGGGATTTGTTTCGAGGTTCGAGCACCCTTGCTCTAAATCCCCGTCTTCGACACACGAAGGATTTCCACTATGCACGATCCCAATGGATCACTCCTCGGTGCCGCAACACCTACAAGCCCTCAGACTCCCTAGTCCCGTACACACCGCAAGCCCACTGGCTCGCCGAGGCCGCACCCAAACAACAAGTTCGCACCCGAACTCGAAACAACGCGAACACACTTGTCCGCCTCTTCAAAGAACAAAGAAGAAGTCTTTGGTGATCACAACACTTTGATCACCTAAAAATAATCTCACTACAACACTCCAATAGGATGATTAGCAATGAATAGCTCAAGTGTATGTGTGAGATAACAAGGATGGAAATTGTGGAGGAAAACTCAAGAAATCTCTTTTTAAACACTCTTAATAAACTCTCCTTTTAATTGGAAGTATTGGCTCTAAATTTTGTGGAGAAAAACCTCTTAAAAGAATAGGAAAAACTGGCTTAAAAACTCTCCAAAAATCTTAATCAAAACAGCCCCCAAATGCCCCATTTTATAGGGCTAGAAAAACTAGCCGTTGGAGGTCTGTCAGAACTTTCGGTCGACCGGCCAACGGTCATATTTCAGACCGTTGTGCCATCGGTCGACCGGTCGGTTGACCGAGGCTAGGATACAGAGAGCAAGTCTCTCTGTCCGGTCGGCCGTCCGGTCGGCCGGGGCCTTTCCAGAGAGCAAAGCTCTTTGGACGGTCGACCGGCCCTCCTGCCAGAACTGGCGTGCACGTCTGTGCACGTCGGTCGACCGTAAGGGTCGGCCGACTTCAAGCTGCGGTCGACCGTCCCGGTCGACCGGCTGAAGCCAGTACAGAAATGAAAAGGGATTTAAAACTTGGTCTTTTTGATTGAAATAAAATCCCATAAAATACTGAAAAATCTACAAAAATAGTTTTACCAATATACTTTGATAAACAAACATGCTTGCACAAAATCAAGGCATGTTACAAATGCTTTGGACTATTTTTGTAAGTTGAAAATATTAGCTCAAATGAAAAACAGTATTTTCCAAAACTTGATTTTTCTAAAAACTTGTTTTCCAAAACTTCTCCAAATACAAATACAAGATATTTAAACTTATTTGAAGTATAGAGTGTATGGATATGATCCACTATACAAACATGGTGAAATATCTATGTTTTTGACATTAAGCACTAAACAAGGTTTTGGTTTAAAAGACATGTATATGAGAATCACCAAAAACCGAAGTTATATGTTTTAACCAAAACGATATTTTTCCAAAATGAAAAGTCTTTTTCTAAAACTAAAATTCTTTTATGAAAACATATCTATCAAGAGTGTGTGTGTATATATACTTGAG
This sequence comes from Agave tequilana, assembly GCA_038442645.1. Taxonomy (NCBI): domain Eukaryota; kingdom Viridiplantae; phylum Streptophyta; class Magnoliopsida; order Asparagales; family Asparagaceae; genus Agave; species Agave tequilana. The sequence continues at coordinate 20,397 of JAVJIF010026721.1, read as the reverse complement.
CAATCCACCAACTACTCTATCCTTTACATTTTATCTAAAAAAAAATCTTCTAAAATAAACCTAGACACAAGTCTTTATCTTCTTGAAGTCTTCACTTGAAGCCTTCTCATCTTCTTGACTTGGTCCAAACACGATCCAAAGAGCTAGACTCCTCTTAAGTACTTGATGTGGTCTTGATGCACAAGCTTTTGAATCAAACCTTGTTAGCTCCAAAACTTGACTTTAAATCCTTTGTTGAAGCTACACACCTACTAAGATCTTGATCATGAATCTGTCACTAATTAAACACATGATCATTAGTACTATAACTACATGAGTTGATCATCATCAAAACTAGAGTGATGGGCCTTCGGGCCAACAACAGGTACTCGGTCTGGGCAATCATACCTAAGACAGTATGAGAAAACTAATGACGAGACACAATAGCCAATGACCTCAGCAGAAATACTTGTTCTCGCTTCAGTCCCAATGCCAGGAAATGAAAAGTAGAAAGAAGTCCGGTTTGTATGAGTGTTGAAGAAAACTTTGGGTTCAGGACTTGATGCCCCCTTTCGCTTTGATATATTAGCACAACTGGCCAATATTCTAGCTCGGATCACTATACACGAGCTGCTTTGCCTCTCAAAAGAGACAAGAGAAGCACTCAGGGACGCACTGGCTAATTCAGAATCATTTCTGATGCATATGCGCAGGCCTCTGAAGATGACATTCAACCTTGTGTCCTGTATGTCATCATGTACAACTGAGAATACCTGCCATCATCTTCACTAATGAGGACATTCTCCTCAAAGATAATAAGCACAATCGACCCCTGTATTATACTGGATACATCGGCTCGACGTGCATTGAGAGGTACAGGTTGATCCAGGGTCCGCACTCAGTATTATCCCTAAATGGCTCCTTTACTTTCTTGGGATAACGCTTAACAGGTTATCAGCAATGACTACTACAATATATGGCTTCAATGCAGGAAGCAGTCATCTATTGGGGAAGATTCGGCTTCGCTGTCAAATTGGAGACCTAAAATCAGAAGTGACATGTTATGTTATCGACGTTGACATGTCATACAATTTATTGCTCAAGCGGCCTTGGGTTCATACTAATTGAATCGTTCCTTCCACTCTGCACCAATGCTTCAAGTACGTGAAAGATGATACAACAGTACGAACGGTGTTTGCTAAAAAATAGCCGTTCAAGGGTGTTGAAAAATACTTTACTAATGCTCTCCTCTACCAGGAAGCCGACAAAGTAGCAAAAGAACCACTGCTTGAAAGCGACGATAGCGGCAATGTAGCAGATTCAGAGCCAGAAGAAGACGCGCCAGCTATTCTTGCTTTCAAACCAATTGTAGCATATTTAAATGATCCTAAATGTAATAATCCCATTGAGAATGATGACGAATGGGTGATCAATGAAAATGTCACTTTTGATTATCCCGTGTGTGTTGATGTATTTAAATCTGTAGATGATAGCTCCCTACACATGCCCTTGTCCATATTAAGCATGACAAGTACGCCTGTTGAGAATGGTGAAGGATCTATCTTTGTGATCCCTCCATCCAAAATGAGTCAATCGCCTATAGTATTCGTTAGGCTCCAACCCCGAATGTCTGTAGTTACAGACTCAGGCTCGGACTCAGAGCCCTCGCAAATTTTCCATTATGCACGATCAACGCACCATATGAAGAGAAAAATGGGGTACAACCTACAGAGAGGGAATGGTTTTGAACTTCAAAAAGGGACGACGCGGTCTTCTACTGACTTTCGTGCCGAAAGGGAAGCTAGCAAATTACTACGATAAGACACACAGGGGGCTGGGATATGTTACACCACCCGCTCCATTCCAGTCTGAAGAAGAAAAACCTCTCCTGTCACATTCCTCCATTTCATCTGAGTGGAAATCAGACATTAGTGTGGGGGTGCTCTTCAAAAATCTCTCCGTCAATATGACTTCAATCAACCAATTGGAGCATGAAAAGGCTATTGAAGCATTTGAAACTGAACCTTAGGCCCAGCAACTCGATCTTCATTGGGAGAAGCGATTCGAACAACGTGAATCGCCCACCGAGGATAGAATAATTCAGGTTGATCTGGGTAGTCGAGATCACCCTAAACCCATCTCTATAAGTGAAAATCTATCACTTACGGAAAGAGAAGGATTGACAGCTCTTATACGAGAGTATATCAATGTCTTTGCATGGAATTACGAAGACATAACGGGTCTCGATCCACAAATAGCCATGCATCTTTTAAACATTAAGCCTGATGTCAAGTCGGTGAAACAATAACAACGGTGGTTTCGTCCTGACATTATGAAAGCTATTGAAGCTGAGGTCCATAAGCTTGTCGAATGTGGTTTCATATGGAAAGAGCAGCACCCGGATTGGGTTTCTAACATTGTCTCCATTCTTAAAAAGAATGAAAATCTAGATCTGTATTGATTATCACGATCTTAATGCAGCTTGTCCAAAAGACGAGTTCCCACTGCCCATCACAGACGTCATGATTGGCAACACCTGTGGCTTTGAGAGAATGACTTTTATGGATGGCTTATCAGGGTACAGCAAAATCAAAATGTACCCAGAGGACGAAATGTATACTTCATTATGGGCACCGTTGGGGGTATACTGCTATACTGTGATGCCCTTCGAATTAAAGGATGCTGGAGCAACCTACCAACGTGCAATGAGTACAATTTTCCCTAGCCACCTCCGAAAAACGGTAGATTGCAATGTCGATGACATTGATGTCAAAAGTCGCGATAAAAATGATCATCTTCGTGACTTAAAAATAATGTTTGATATAATGGGAGCCTACCAGTTGAAAATGAACCCAACAAAGTCCTTCTTGGGTATTTCAAGTGGTAAGTTCCTGAGATCATCGTCACATCAAAAGGAATCCATCTTGACCTAGACAAGGCAAAGCTATTCAGAGCATGCAACCACCTAAGAATATCAAGGAACTTAGGGGTCTGCAAGGTAGACTAGCCTATATCCGAAGATTCATTATAAATCTCTCAAGTCATTGTAAACCATTCACCCAGCTTATGAAAAAGGGTGTCTCTTTGTATGGAATAAATCCTGCCAAGAGGCTTTCGAAGATATTAAAGAATACCTCACTAAACCTCCAATCCTTATGGCCACATCAAGAAAATCATTCTTGCTTTATGTAAAATCTATGGACCATTCCCTAGGTGCTCTCCTTACCAAAAGAATGATGAAGGCCATGAACAAACCATTTACTATCTGAGCAGGACCCTGATAGGAGCTGAGTCCCAGATAACCCTGCTGAGAAGGAATTTTAGCTCTTGTCTTTGCCATTCAAAAGATGCGACATACTTGGCTGGCCAAATCATACATGTTATTTTCAGAGTTAATCCCTTGCGTATCCTCATAACAAAACCTGGATCACTGAATTCAAGGTTAGCTAAAAGGTCTATCCTCCTGTCTCTGTACGATATGCTCTTTGTCCGCAAAAGGCGGTCAAGGGTCAGGCCCTTGCAGATTTTCTGGCCGCTCATCTGGTTTCGGAAAATTCAAGCATTCATGAAGATATTCCAGATGAGATTTTGAATCCAATATGATCTCGGAGGATGCGGTATGGCAGATTTTTTTCGATGGAGCATCAAAAATAGGCCCCAAAGACAAGATAATCGCTGGTGTGGGGGTGGTATTTATCTTGTCACAAAATCATGTCCTTCCTCGGGCATTTTCATTGACAACACTTTGTTCTAACAATGTTGCGAAATATAATGCCCTACTCATCGGCCTTCAGCTTGCTCATGAAATGGGGGTACGCTACCTCGAGGCTTATGGTGATTCAAAGCTGATTATCAATCAGGTCAAAGGAGAATACAAAGTTCGGCATGAGGATTTGGTACCTTATCACCATGCAGTCATCAAAATGGCTAATTCATTTGATGATTTTTTACATCAGTCATGTGTCTCGATTTCAAAATACTAAGGCAGATGTTTTGCCTGCACTAGCGGCTACATTGGCCTTACCTATTGACACAACTTATCATCTTACAGTCGCCACTCGACGCCTTGTCTGCCCTCAGCATGTGTTTGAAACTAACGAAGTCCATGTAACCTCAATAGGTTTCGAACCTAGAGATTGGCGGTTCCCCTCATAGGCTATACTCTGCATAACATATTACCGAATGACCCTAAGGAAGCAGTTTCTGTCCGATGAAGATCTCTCCGCTTCTACTATGATCCGATGGTAAAGACACTTTACCACCGTTCATATGACGGTATTTTGCTCCATTGCCTCTCTAACTCTAAAGCACAAGAGGTACTTAAAGAGGCACATGATGGCATATGTGGAGCTCATCAACTAGGTTCGAAATCAAAGATCTATTGCATAGACTCAGTTATTATTTGGCAACCATGATAGCCGATGTAATCAAATATGCACAAAAGTGTAAAGCCTATCAAATCCATGCAGACTTCATACATTAACCTCCAGAGCTACATCATCTGATTATTGCTTCCTGGCCATTCGAGGCATGGGGAATCAATATCGTAGGACCTATCAGCCCCTCATCAACGAAAGGTCATTGGTCATTTTAGCAATAACTGACTATTTCTTAAAGTGGGCAGAAGTTATACCACTTATCGAAGTCAAAACTTTCAAACTTTATTAAACATCATGTTATCCATCGATTGGTGCCCCCATGTAGATTATTCATGATAATGGTTCCCAATTTGCAAGCCAAGTAATCTATTGGTTCTACAATAAGTACCAAATTCAGAATGTAGCGTTAACCGCTTATAACCCTGTTTCTAGCTAATGGTTTGGTGGAAGCATTCAACAAGACAATTATTAAGCTATTCAAGAAATTCGTTTCGTCAAGCAAACGAGATCGGACTAAGAAGCTCGGTGAATGTCTTTGGGCCTACCGAACTACGGTCCGAGCCCCAACAGGCAACACGCCTTTTTCTCTTGTATACGGGTGCGAGGTGAAATCACCAACAGGGGGGGTGAATAGGTGATAATGCTAATAAATGCACAATTAAAATGTTGTGATGCAACGATCACCCAAAACAAGACTAGAAGCCGAATACCCCGTGAAGGGCTCTGAACTCCTTCCTCGTGATTCCTCTAGATAAGAGTTTGAGGTGCGTATTGCAATCTTATTGTATGAGTATTGATCGACAATATAGCAATGAATATGAAACAAGTAAATATTGCAATGAATATAAAGCAAGTAGATGAAGCAAGTAACCAATCGCAAACACTGAGATTTGTTTCTAGGTTCGAGCACCCAACTCTACGTCCCCAACTTCACCCAAAAGAATTTTCCAACCACTATAACTTTCACAAAGAGTTACAACCACACCGGAGTACCCAACTCCTCAATTACACTCCTCTAGTCCAGAGGTAGTGGAGCCACAAGTACAAGAATTTCTTGGTGATCAAAAGACCACAAACCCTCTTTTGAAAAATCTTTTTCCCTTACAAAAAACCTATAGGACAATGTGTAGGATTGAAGCTCAAGTATTGTAAGTGAAAAGAAAATAAATTTGAAGAGAGTTTTGAATCAAAAACTTCAGTAAAGAGAGAGATTTTTCAGCACAAAAACAGGGCACAAAAACTTCTTTTGAAAGCTTAAACTTGAATATTTTTGCAAATGCTTGTTGTTGGAATCTCAACCTAATCAACCCTATTTATAGGATAGAGCTAGGGATTAAAGAGTAAACTAATACAATAGGTAATTAGGAAATATTTGACCCAAAAACTAGCCCCTAAAATCGTTTAGAGAGAAAACCCACGTTTAAAAACGTGTTAAAAAATATAGCCGTTAAGGCTGAAATCCAGCCACGGTCGACCGGGTTTTCAAAAAATTTGGCCGTTGCAGGCCCACGGTCGACCGCCCGGTCGACTGAAACAAACAGAGAGTTGATAACTTTCAGTCAGCTGAAGGTCGTTCGACCGAAATGGGGTCCGGTCGACAGCCCGGTCGACTGGGAGACGTGCACACATGCACGCACCCAAACGGCCAGATTTCCGGTCGACCGGTCGGTCGACCGATCTGACCTGAAACAAAGCCGGTCGACCGCCCGGTCGACCGCAGCAGGCCAAAAACTGATTTTTGGAAAAGATTTTGAAGAGATCTTGATAGTTTTCAAAATAGTTTTGATCAATACTAGGTATAATACACAAAATGGAGTTTGTAAGTAATAAACTATATTTTAAAATATTTTGTATATATATATAGGAGAAACTTTTAGAAAAGACATGTGCACAAAAACTTGTGTGTAGGAATTTGAGCTTCAAAACCTATTCACTATTCTTTAACAAACTAAAAAAATAATAATAAAGTCTCTGAGCCATAATGAAGTCTTTGAGCCATGCTAGAGCCTTCTCTACTATGAACACTTCTTCTTACGCCATTTGCCTTATTAGCACCGTAAATCTTGCAAACCTTGAAATAGCTAAGTAATGGCCATCATGAATGGTACAAACCTGAAACTCATCTTAAACAACTTATTAGTACCATATAGCTCCTATGTATTTTGTTATCATCAAAACTTTAAACAAATGGAGAGTGTAACCTTTTGGGCCAACAATCTCCCCCTTTTTGATGATGACAAAACATATAGGCTATATAACAAGATATGAAAGAGAGGTAATACTCCCCCTCAAATAATGCATTATTTAAACATTTATTTAAACTAGTATAAAACAATCATGAGATAACACAAAACATCAATAAAACATCAATAAAACATCAATAAAACACTTAATCAAACACATATTTCTCCCCCTTTTTGTCATACATCAAAAAGGGATAAATTAGCAAGAAAAACTTTCTTATTCAATAACACAAACATTAAGTTCACCACATATAAAAGAAAATCTATTATAGTCAAGTGGTTTAGTGAAAATATCGGCAAGTTGTAAACCGGAAGAAACATAATCAATCTCAATATCACCTTTCTCAAAATGATCTCTTAGAAAGTGATATCTAATCTCAATGTGCTTGGTCTTACTATGTTGATTTGCATTTTTAGTCATATGAATAGTACTAGTATTATCACAAAATATTTTTATATGGTCATATTGCAAATCATAATTAAGGAGAGTATGTTTCATCCAAAGGACTTGTGCATAACAAGCCCCCGCAGCAACATACTCCACCTCGGCGGTTGAGAGAGCTACCGAATTTGTTTCTTAGAGGACCATGAAACAAGACAATTTCCTAAAAATTGACATGTTCCACTAGTACTCTTTCTATCCACTCTACAACCCGCATAGTCGGCATCCGAAAAACTCATCATTGAAAAATCTCCGATTTTCGGATACCAAAGACCCATTCCAGTAGTGCCCTTTATATAACGAATGATGCGTTTTACTGCAATTAAATGAGATTCTTTAGGACACGATTGGAATCTAGCACAAAGACACACACTAAACATGATATCCGGCCTACTAGCCGTTAATATAACAAGCTACCAATCATGCTTCTATATAACTTAATATCAACACACTTACCTTGGTTATCCTTATCAAGCTTGGTTGTAGTTGCCATGGGGGTGTTGCAAATTTTTGAACCTTTAAGTCTAAATTTCTTTATGAGTTCCTTTGAGTACTTGACTTGACATATGAAAATCCCATCACGCATTTGCTTGATTTGAAGTCCAAGGAAATAATTCAATTCACCCATTAATGACATCTCAAATTCACGTTGCATGCATTGTTCAAACTCCTTGCAAAGAAACTCATTAGTAGAACCAAAAATTATATCATCAACATATATTTGCACTATAAGTATGTCACTATCAACATGCTTAGTAAATAATGTTTTGTCTACTTGCCTTTAACAAAATCATTTGAAAGAAGAAAACTAGAAAGCCTTTCATACCAAGCTCTTGGAGCTTGTTTTAAATCATACAAAGCTTTGTCAAGTTTAAAAACAAAATTTGGATGAACATGATCTACAAAACCGGGAGGTTATTCAACATAAACTTCTTCATTAATAAAACCATTTAAAATTGCACTTTTTACATCCATTTGAAAAAGTTTAAAATTTTTAAAGATGCAAAAGCTAGTGTAATCCGTATGGCTTCAAGCCATGCTACGGGTGCAAAGGTCTCCTCAAAGTCGATTCCTTCAACTTGAGTGTAACCTTGGCCACTAACCTAGCCTTATTCCTAATAATATTTCCTGACTCATCCATCTTGTTCCTAAAAATCCACTTAATACCAATTATTGGTCTATCGTGAGGTCTAGGAACAAGGTACCAAACTTGGTTGCGCTCAAATTGATTGAGCTCTTCTTGCATGGCTAGCAACCAATATGAGTCACCCTCGGCTTCGAGGATGTTTTTGGGTTCAAAATGAGAAATGAATGCAAAATTACCACACAATTCATAGAGTTTGGAGCGAGTTGTTACTCCTTTAGATACATCGCCTATGATGAGATCCTTGGGATGATTTGTAGCGTATCTCCAATTTTTAGGAAGTGGTTGAGAGAGTTCCACTTCATCCTTTTGAACTTCACCAATGGGTTCTTGCTTTTCTTCTTGAATGGGTGAGTCTTTCAAGGATATTTTCTCTATGTCCTCACCTAAAAAGTCATTCTCTACAACATTCTCAACAATAGTATTAGATCCTTCAAATTTAACATGCATAGATTCTTCAATAGTATGAGAAGATTTATTGAATACTCTATAAGCTTTGCTAGTACTAGAATATCCAACAAATATTGCTTCATAGGCCTTAGCGTCAAATTTACCCAAATTAGCTTTAGTATTCAAAACAAAACACTTGCATCCAAAAACTTTAAAGTATGAAACATTTAGTTTTCTTAAGTGATAAATTTCAAAAGAGGTTTTGAAAGTATTTTTACACAAATAAATACGGTTAGATATATAGCATGCGGTGTTTACGGCCTCGACCCATAAATATTGAGGGAGCCCATATTCACTTATCATAGTCCTAGTCATTTCTTGAAGAGTTCTATTCTTCCTTTCAACTACTCCATTTTGTTGTGGAGTTCTAGGATATGACATTCATGCTTAATTCCCTTTTCATCACAATAAGTCATGAAGAGTTGGTTAACAAACTCACCACCTCTATCACTTCTTATTTTTAAAATAGAAAAACCTTTTCTTTTTCAACCCTTTTTCGAAAAATCTTAAAATGCGAAAACGTTTGATCTTTGTGTTCAAAAAGAAAACCCAAGTGAATCGTGAAAAATCATCAACTAAAACAAAAACATATCTACTTTCATTTAAGCTTTTAGTTTTAGTTGAGCCAAAAAGATCCATGTGAATCAATTCTAATGGCCTAGTTGACATGATATTCTTGATTGGTTTGAAAGAAGACTTGGTTTGTTTCCCAAGTTGGCATGCACCACAAATGCGGTCTTTTTCAAACTTCAAGTAAGGAATACCCTAACCAATTCCTTATAATTAATTCTAGCAAGGTGATCAAAAGATGCATGTCCTAATCTTTTATGCCAAAGCCATGAAATCTCATCAAAAGCATTCAAGCATTTAGTAGAACAATCCAAATTAAGCATGTCAATAATATAGACATTATTATCACGAAATCCGGTGAGAATACAATCATTGGTTTTACAATAAAAAATTTTGCAAGAAGAATCATCAAACACAACTTAAGACCACAATCACAAAGTTGACTTATACTAAGCAAGTTATGTTTAAGTCCATCAACAAGATTAATATTTTCTATTAAAGGAGATGCACCAATTTGTATGTTACCTATACCGATGATGGTGCCCTTGGAGTCATCTCCGAAGGTGACGGTGCCACCTTCAACGCACCTTGATAGGGTTGTGAAGTTGTTGATATCCCATGTCATATGCCTTGAATAACCACTATCAAGGTACCACCGCTCCTTACGTCTTGGAGCCTTGGTGAGTACCTACATCAAATAACTTAGGACTTGATTTTGGTACCCATATTTTCTTGGGTCCTAAAGAGTTAGTGTCACGAACCCACACAAGATTATTTGTCCTATTTATTTGATCATAGCAAAATTTAGCTAAATGGCCATTCCGACCACAATAAGTGCATCTATAAATTCTCCATATTTAGATGCATAATGATTGTGTGGCTTACGAACATGTGAATTGTGAGCATGAGTAGTTTTAACATGAGTGTCATGTGAAGTATTGGCATGATGAGCATGAGAATTTTTAGCATGAGTAGCTTTATCATTTTTAGCATGTGGAGTGTGCAAATGCTTCTTTGAAAACATTTCCTCTAATTTGTTAGTATTAAAAGCACATTCTTTTAAAACATTTCCAAAATCATTGATTTTAGTTTTTAACAAGGATAATTCATTTTCATCAATTTTGAAAATTTGGCTTTACAAGCAACTTTATAAACATCAAACTCTCTTTTAGTTGAAATAAGATTAGAAGAAAGTTGTTCTTTTCTTTTGAAACAATTGCAAGTTGATTTTTAAGCATCTCAATTTCCTTTTTCAATTTAGAGCATTCTACCTTTTTATCATCAAAGCTTTCAGAAAGTTCAACAAAAGCATGTTCTAACATTTCTCTACTTATTTCATTTTCATCATCAAGAGGTTGAGTAGTTACCTGGGTGTGTTTGCCATGAAACATATATTTGCTGTGTCGACCTCATCTTCGGATTCACTTTCCGAATCCCAAGTGGCTTTATATACCTTCTTTTCAACCGGCCTCTTTTGCTTCAAGGAGGAGGTGATCTTTTTCTTGAAATTGGGACAATCGACCATGATGTGTCGGGTTTCCGACAATTGTAGCATATAATCCTTCTCTCCTCCTTCCCTTCCCATTTCTTTCTATAGTTGAGTTTATTCTTGCGGTACATCCTCTTTACATTTCTCACTAGGAGAGATAGCTCCTCATCCTCTTCTTCATCTTCTCATCATCGTCAATGGTAGAGGAAGACTTGAAAGCTATGGACTTCTTCTTTTAAGGTACCGCTTCTTCTCTTGCCTTCTTCTCCATCTCATGAGTCTTAAGGTTTCCAATGAGACTTATGAGATTCATCTCATCTTTATCATTCAACTCCTTTAAGGTGGTAGCTTTGATCTCCCATGACGAAGGAAGAGCACGAATCACTTTGTGCACCTTTTGATCGTTGCTTATATCGTCACCTAGAAAAGAAAGAGCATTGGTAATCTTAGTAAACTTGGTAATCATAGTATCAATAGACTCATCTTCAAGCATTTTAAAACTTTCATATTGGGAACGCAAGAGATCTATTTTAGCTCTCTTGACTTGTGATGTCCCCTCATGAGTGACCAATAAGTGTTGCCAATCTCATAAGCGGATTTGTAATGTATAATCCGTGTTAGATCGTCCTCATTCAAGGCGGTGAGAAGGAAATTTTGAGCCTTAGAATTAGCCTCATATTCCTTATAGGTAAATTCGGACCAAGTGTTCTCCTCACTTTCGGGTCTACTATAAGGCTTGGTCAAGGACTTAGCAACTAGACTACCTAGAGATTATAGAAAAATAGTCATCCTAACTTTCCAAATGGGAAAGTTGAGTCCATCAAATTTAGGAGGGGTCTTAATGTTGTCGGCCATTTTTACTAGTGTATGAATGAAAGTATGCAAATAGTGATTAGCGAATATTTAGGATCTCTCTAAGGATGTGAAGCCAAAAACTAGAGTCATAGCGCTGATACCAATTGAAATCACCTAGAGAGGGGGTGAATAGGTGATAATGCTAATCAATGCACAAATTAAAATGTTGTGATGCAACGATCACTCAAAACAAGACTAGAAGCCGAATACCCCGTGAAGGGCTCTGAACTTCTTCCTCGTGATTCCTCTACATAAGAGTTTGAGATGCATATTGCAATCTTATTGTATGAGTATTGATCGACAATATAGCAATGAATATGAAACAAGTAATATTACAATGAATATAAAGCAAGTAGATGAAGCAAGTAAATCAATCGCAAACACTGAGATTTGTTTCGAGGTTCAAGCACCCTGCTCTACGTCCCCGCCTTCACCCAGAAGGATTTTCCAACCACTATAACTTTCACAAAGAGTTACAACCACACCGGAGTACCCAACTCAATCACACTCCTCTAGTCCAGATGTAGTGGAGCCACAAGTACAAGAATTTCTTGGTGATCAAAAGACCACAAACCCTCTTTTGAAAAATCTTTTTCCCTTACAAAAATCCTATAGAACAATGTGTAGGATTGAAGCTCAAGTATTGTAAGTGAAAAAGAGAATAAATTTGAAGAGAGTTTGAATCAAAAACTTCAGTAAAGAAAGAGATTTTTAAGCACAAAAACAGAGAACAAAAACTTCTTTTGAAAGCTTTAAACTTAAATATTTTTGCAAATGCTTGTTGTTGGAACCTCAACCCTATTCAACCCTATTTATAGGATAGAGCTAGGGATTAAAGAGTAAACTAATACAATAGGTAATTAGGAAATATTTGACCCAAAAATCAGCCCCTAAAATCGTTTAGAGAGAAAACCCACGTTGAAAAACGTGTTAAAAAATATAGCCGTTAAGGCTGAAATCCAGCCACGGTCGACCGACCAGTTGACCGGGTTTTTAAAAATTGGCCGTTGCAGGCCCACGGTCGACCGCCCTGTCGACCGAAACAAACAGAGAGTTGATGACTTTCAGTCGACCGAAGGTCGGTCGACTGAAATGGGGCCCGGTCGACCGGGAGACGTGCACACATGCACGCACCCAAATGGTCAGATTTTCGGTCGACCGGTCGGTCGACCGATCTGACCTGAAACAAAGCCGGTCGACCACCCGGTCGACCGCAGCAGGCCAAAAACTGATTTTTGGAGAAGATTTTGAAGAGATCTTGATAGTTTTTAAAATAGTTTTGATCAAGACTAGGTATAATACACAAAATGGAGTTTGTAAGTAATAAACTATATTTTAAAAATTTTGTATATATATGTAGGAGAAACTTTTAGAAAAGACATGTGCACAAAAACTTGTGTGTAGGAATTTGAGCTTCAAACCTATTCACTATTCTTTAACAAACTAAAAAAAAATAATGGAGTCTCTGAGCCATAATGAAGTCTTTGAGCCATGCTAGAGCCTTCTCTACTATGAACACTTCTTCTTACGCCATTTGCCCTATTAGCACTGTAAATCTTGCAAACCTTGCAATAGCTAAGTAATGGCCATCATGAATTGTACAAGCCTGAAACTCATCTTAAACAACTTATTAGTACCATATAGCTCCTATGTGCTTTGTTATCATCAAAACTTTAAACAAATGGAGAGTGTAACCTTTCGGGCCAACACGAGGCAGTCATACCTCTAGATATCCAGATGCCATCACTACGAGTTGCCTTAGCAACCAAGATGACTAAGGAAGACAATAATCGTCTACGCCTTCAAGAACTCGAAGTCCTAAATGAGAAACGACTACAAGCTCAACAACGCATTGAGTTATACCATGCTCTGATCTCGAAAGCCTTCAATAAGAAGGTTAAGGAGAGGGTACTCCAAAAAGGAGATTTGGTTTTAACCGTCAGACGACCTATGGTCATGACACACAAAACCAAAGGCAAATTTCAACCTAAATAGGAAGGGCCATTCGTAATAGAAACAGTCTACTCAAATAGGGCCTATCGCCTAGCAACCAAGCGGCGACATACTCATGATGCCTGTTAATAGCAAATTCCTAAAAATTTACTATCCTTGAGCATGATTCTAATCGTTGGGTCAAGTATGTATGATGTTCTCTCCCCCTACAAAGGAACCATTGATAGTAGTCCTCATCGATTGATGATAGATGACTATGTTTCTGCTCAACACGAGCATAATAGAGAAAAGCATTGGCTTTTAAGTCTAATAGAAATTCTCAATAACTCACCATGCTGAGGAGAATAGCATGGCTAGCCCAACTCAAATAGTAGTTGGTAAAGGCATACCAAATCCGTTGATAGCTAGAAATTTGCTAAAAATCCTAAGGAAACTGATCCATTTGATTTCCATCTAAAATTGCTTTCCAATTCTTGTCCATGGAATGGTAGGACCACATAAAGTAATAGTCATTTCCCCTGCAAAATAAATCACAAGCTAAACCTATCATGTTAACATTAAACCTTTGATAGTGAGACTTTGGCATAATCCCTGACGGAATAAAATCAACATTCCCGGCGAATCTGCTAATATCCCTAGCAGATCAAACTCTACTTATCATTCTCTTTAATAAATTGACAGGTCCACTCAAATAGCTATTATGATTCCTTGTCAAGTTAACATCACACATCTGACAGGTTCCTTTATAAATCCCCAAGCGAAGAAGCTGTCACGATCACTTGTGACAAAATCTCCTTCTAATTCCCAACAAGAAATTTGATTGTCACGTAATGATTACCTCTGACATATAATCTCTTGTGGCATTCATTTTTTTAACTCCCCAGCGAACTTCTGTTAAACTCTCCTCAAAGTCTATTATTCCCCTTTTCAGTTCTCAGTTGACTTTCTTGTTGTCACGTTAACAATATACCTCTGACAATTTCTTCTAAATAACATCCGAAGGAGATACCAATTTCCCCATGGAGTTTATGATCAAGTCTTATTTACCCCAGTAGAATTATTTTTTTTACCGTCATGTCCAGTTCGTCACCTCTGAACGGTAGAAATCCTGAGCTAGGTGGTTTCTTAATCGGTTATGTCTATATTACCTCTGAACCGACAGATAACCAAGTCTCATCTTCCAGTCCGGTAGGGACTACTCCTTTGTCGTTATGTCTAGTTCGCCACCTCTAAACGACGGGCCCTGAGTCTAGCAACTTCCAATCAGTTATGTCCATATTACCTCTGAAACAACGGATGCCTAGATCTCTCCCCTTTATGGTACTCAAACTGTCGAGTCCAGTTTAACACCTCTGAACAGACGAGTCCATAAATTTGTTCTCCTTTCTTCCGTCAGGGCCGGGAGTTCTTGCTGTCATGTTAACAGTAAACCTCTGAATAGCAGATTGCGAGTCTGGTGTCCCTTAGTTGGTCATGTCCAGTCAACCACCTATGAACCAATAAATGCCCAGATCTGATCCACCTTTTTGCAGTCCCCTGGGGCTAGTTGCCAAGTTAATATGGCTACCTCTGGTAGCGGATTTAGAATTTAGTGTGTCATAGTCTATCATGTTCAGCCAATAACCTTTGAATAGACAGGTGCTTAAAATCGGATTCACCCTTTCTAGCTTTGTTGTCATGTCCAGTTTATCACCTCTGAACAGCAAGCACTCTGAAATTAACAATTTCTCAATCGATCATGTCCAGTTTATCACCTCTAAATCGACAGATAGCTAAATTTCATTATCCCCAGTCCAGTAGGGACTTTTCATTCCTGTCGTCATGTCCAATTCGTCACCTCTAAATGAAAAAAATCCTAAGTCTAGAAATCTTCAACCAGTTTCGTCCAGTTTGTTACCCTAAATTGACAAACTCGACTTTATCACATTGTTGTGGTGCCTAGTTCATCACAACCAACTCATAAACCCGATGGTCTTTGATCTGTTATGTTAATATTTACCTCTAAACATGAAGATCATCAAATTCGCTTTGTCCCATTTTATCCCCAACAAGATTTGAATCGAGTCATCACTCAAACTTATTGGTGATAGTTCAAATAACTAATTCCATCACGTTTTTGACCTCTGAATAGATTAGTTAATATTCTTATGGTGTAAGTTGGAAGATTATACCACATCTTGTTTCTTTTGAGAGCAATAATTTAACCCGAAATTACTGCAAACTCAGAAGATAAAGCAAGCAGAAACACAACAAAAGAGTCAAATAAAAAAAAATTTATTGATTCAGATGAAAGAAAAAGAGATACATGGATTACAAGTTACGATTGTGTTTCGTAGGACTTGATCAGTTCTTCAAGAGTATTCGTAGGACTTGATCCGTTCTTCAAGGGCGGCCAGCCTGCTCTTCCTTTCTTCAGTAGCTCTAATAAATGCCTGCGATCTCAGCTTAGCTTCATTGAAGTTCACCGTTTGGGACAAACAAACCTCAATTTCTTTCAGAGATGCCCTTTGTGCCATCTTTTGCTGCAAGACTTCATAGTTTTGGACTCTGAGCTGCTCCAATCGAGCGACCTCCTTAGGACGCACGGGTTTAGCTTTGGACAGAAGAAGATTGACTTTTTTGATCATCTCTCAGGCCTTTTCAATCTTATCCACAGTATCAAGAAGAGCGTTGTCGGAAGCATGGATAGTATCTCCGATCTCTACCCTCTGAAAATACACCTAGAGGGGGGTGAATAGGTGTATGGCTAATCTAATGACAAATGATGCGGAATTAAAAAACTAATTGCAACACACTAAGTGTAACCAAATAGTGTAGCCGAATTTTCGGTGAAGGGCTCTGGACTATCTCCTCTAAATTCCTATAAATAAGAGTTGAGGTGCTATATGAAGCTCTCTTGGTTCAACATTAGTGAGGCACACAAACAATACCAAGCATATATAGATATGAATATGATGCAATGCAAAATATAAAAGAGAGAGAGAGAGAGAGGAGAGAGAGTTAAGAGATAGTTGATCAATCGCAAACACTAAGATATGTTTCGAGTTTCGAGCCACTGCTCTACGTCCCCGCCTTCACACAGAAGGATTTCCACTATATGTCCAGGACCTCCCACACAAGGAACCTTCACTGAGGATTTGGCAAATACAAACTAGGAGTACACAACTCCTCTCTCAACAAACAATCTCCACACAAGAGGCAAGGCACAACAACTATCACCTAACACAAGAGGGATAAGGCACTAAGCCAAACAACAATCACCTCTACACTTAGAGGGATAGGCACAAAGCCAAACAACACTCAATCACCTCTACACTTCAAGGGATACCAACAAACGTAAAACACAACCTCCATAATCACCTCTACACAAGAGGGATAACAACAAACACAAAGAAGGTTACAACTTTTGGTGATCTCAAAGACCACAAATCAATTTTCCTCACAAAATAAAGATCCTATAGATAGGATAGATATGATAGATTAAGTATGAGAAAATAAAGAATTTGAAAATTAAATCACAAAGAAAAATACTTGGGAAAACAATTAGAATAAGATAAAAATGAAGATCAAAACCAATATCCCAAATACTCTATTTTTCTTTGATTTTTCAAACCCTTAATAAAGATAAATCATTTTAACCAAAAACTCTTTGAAAACTTGTTACTAAAACACTAGGAAAGATAGGAATTTTTTCTCTTTAAAAACCATATCTAAAATAGCTCAAGAGGAGGGTTATTTATAACCCCTTAAGAAATCTGCCCGTTGGCAGCAAGAAAGGGCAAAATTGCCCTTCCGGTCGACCGCCCGGTCGACCGGCGCAATGGTCATATTTATGACCATTGAGCCTTCGGTCGACCGCCGGGTCGACCGGCCAAAGCCATCCACCAGCACTCGAGAGTGGGGTGCTCTAAGTCGGTCGACAGCGCGATCGACTGGCCATTGTGGCTGGCCTTTGTGCACATTTCGTGCACATCGGTCGACCATTCTGGTCGACCGACCACTGGTCCGGTCGACTGGCTCAGTCGACCGCCAGTCAATCTGGCTGGGATTTTTAGGATGGAAAAAATTTGTCTTTTAATACCTTTTAAATCCATAGAAACACATAAATTCCACAAAAAATAAGTTCTTATAAGATCTTTGAATACCAAACATGTGTGATCAAAAATCAACACATATTACAAACAATTTGAATCATTTTTGTGATATTGAAATTTGGCTTGAACACAAAATCGATATTTTTCAAAACTTGAATTTTTGAAATGAAAAATTGTTTTCTCCAAAACTCATATCGATACAAAAACAAGATATTGAAACAAATTTGAAGCATATTGTATACGGATAGAATCCAATATACATATATAGTATATATCTATGTTTTTGCCATGAAATCCAAAAATACGTTTTGTTTAAAAACAAAACTCCAAACACATGAATAAGATTATCAAAATAAGTTTTTCTAAGTAGATGAAGCATATATGTATATAGATCAAATCTAATATACATTAAACTATGTAAACTTGTTTTGATTCTATCGATTCATGAAAACCATATATTTGAACTTGAAATCCAAAACCCAGTTAAACCGAAACCCAAAACAAATAAACTTTAAACTTGTGTGTGTGTGTGTGTGTGTGTGAACTTGAGCATACCAATACTATCTACCTTTACACAAGATCTAAACATTCTAAACTAAACACAAATCGAAGTCTTCTTGTCTCCAAGCCGACTTGATCCAAGCGCGATCCAACGAGCTTGACTCCAACCGAGTGCTAGATGCGATTGATTGCTAAAGTGAAAGAACAATCAAAGAGTTAAGAATTTACCGTGTAGCTTGTGGCTAACGGGTCGTGTCCACGAGGAGGAATGCGATGAAAGCTTTTCGGTGATTCGTTTAATAACAAAGAATTGTGTTCGTTTTTAATTGAAAAGAGAATGGAAAAGAAGGAGATGATTAAAAGAGAAATTACAACTTTAGAGAAGGCTTTAGAGAAGGTGATTTAAAAAGCTCAAAAATTGTTTTGTTGATTATCATAAGGAAGAAAATCTGGGCTCACTATCTCACTACTCAACAGTTTATTCTTCTATTGAAATCCTAAGTGCCTCAAATTGATCACAGGCAAAACTTAGAGTTGACTTTAGAAAGTTTGAAGTAAAGCACATAAGATGGTTGGAAGAGTTCACTCTTTTCTTTGAAAAATCGTTTCAAATCGAATGTTAAATCATCAAGCGCGAAGAAGCAAGTATGAAGTAAAAACAGTTCAAGAAACGTTCATAAAAGAAGTAAGAGTTTAAAAATCCAAACCCATCCTCATGTGCCTTCAAGAATACTTTCAAGAAGAAAGGCTTTAAGTAAGGCATGCAAATGATTCATTGGGTCTTTTTCATTAAAATCAGAAGAGAAGAAGAACTAGAAAGAGGTACAATAGTGAGCCCAGAAAACCGATTTATCTACTCATGGAAAATAAAGAAGAAGGCAAGTAAATAATGCAAGACATACCATAATACGAGTGGAAGAAAATGTGGCTCGATTCTTGTATTGATGTCACTTCAATCTTCAAGTACAAGCACTCAATTCCTCTCTCTCACAAGTATTTGTACTGGACTATAAATTGAAAAAGAAAAAATATAACTTTTGTACTATCTAACAAAGAGCCTAAATCCTTAGAAAATAAACAAAAATTTTAATCCTAGTCTTCGCCCTTTTTACCCTGTTGAAACTGGTATTTATAGGGAAAAACCAAAGGGGGGATCCCGGGAAGATTGGGGGAGCAAACGCTCCCCCAATTGACACAAAATGGCCGCGGAAACGAGCTTGGGCCGCGTTTCCGTGGCCCTGGTGTGGCCAGTTGGCCACACCCAGTTGGCTGGCTCTCCTGATTTTGTGATTCTCCTGTATCTTCTTCTGGTTTTCTTGTTTCTGCTCCAGGATTTGACGAAACAGCCTTCGATTGTTGGCTTCAACTGTTTGATTTGAGAGGATTCTTTTCAACTAGTTTTCAACCTCTCTGATATGCCAAGATTTTGTCCTGATTCCTTGATTTCAAATTTATTCTGAATTAAATCAGAATTTGGTGGGCTTTTGGGCTTGTTTCTCATTCCTTTCTTTTAGCAATTGGGCCTACATTAAACAAAGAAGAAGAAGACTTGTTAATAGGATTTATTAGCTAAAAAGTATGGTAAGGTGACAATGTATATGAAAAATATGTGACTGATCACACCCCCACACTTATCTTTTGCTCGCCCTCGCGCAAAACATCAGACTAATTCTAATCAATTATTAGACCACTTTCGCAGGTTACTCGATTGCACTGTGCATGTGCAACAAGCCGTTAAACCTCTAGGATACCCCTAGAGGACGAGTTTTTGTCTTGTGAGGGTTTTCAGTGGATTGCACCCACAAAATCCATAAAGAAAGAGAAAAAAGTTAGTATTTTCGAAAAGCATTTTTAAAGAAGAAATATTTGAAGTATATTTGTAAGGCTTTAAGTACTCTATAAGTTATAGGAATATCAAATTTTTCATTTCGAAACTCAGTCTTTATTCAAAAACATGTCATCAATCAAGTAAGGAGTCAATTTGTACCTCTCATCAAGTCTATTAATTTACCCTGAGTCGTATACACCATCGTGACTGTGAAGTTTGACTAAGGGCTTTTTAACATTAACTCCTATACCTTATTATTTTTGGTGGAATTTATTCCTCAATTTCATTAGGCTTTCTAATCTGCCCATATAACGAGCCTTTAGTCGGTGACACCCAAACCAGACAGTTTTAGGGCACCAGGTGAGAAAACACTCCTAAGGACTTAAACACTCGAGCAGAAAAGGCCACGAAACTAAGGTTTTTATTATAAAATGTACCCCTTTTAGGCGTGAATACTTATGCTTCATGAG
>JAVJIF010026720.1:0-68772 GCA_038442645.1 Agave tequilana | reverse complement strand
GCCTGAGTTCTGTATTTCAAATTATTCAAAATAAAGTTTATGTTGGTAGCTTTTAAATTATGATTTACAAGGTAAAAAGGGTAAAGCTCTTGTTTAATTGTGTACTAATTATATCTAGCACAACAATAGCAAGACAATTAAAGGTGCAGGAATAGAATAGTCCACTTAAAGACAATGTATTTGCATGATTTTGAACAGTTAATTTTTTTCCTTTATGATTGTCAATTCTAGTTAAGTAATATTGCAACAAGAATTAAGTAATGGTAGGAATATTCTAATTTAATTTTGCTAGCGGGTAGTAAGCAATTAAATTTATAACAAGGTATTTAATTGCAAGAATCAATTACTTAACTACTTGCAAATCTAATTAACAACTAGCAAGACAGAGATAATTTAACTAATATTTAATTAGTAAGATGCTAACGGGAAACAAATAGTTAACTAATTACTTGCAAGAAATTTTTAAAATTATTTTGTAAGAATTTGAGGAATTTGAATAAATGTTTTCCTACAAGAATTAAAATAGTAATAATTTGTAGGAATCTAGTGAAAGTCCTTGTAAGAATTTTGTAACAATAAGATCTTTGTAAGGAGTTTAACAAGATATTGTAAAAATTATAGGATAGTTATTTGCTAGAAATTAATAGGGTAAGAAATTTAGTACTTGTAATAAA
The DNA here is from genome assembly GCA_038442645.1 of Agave tequilana. NCBI lineage: Eukaryota > Viridiplantae > Streptophyta > Magnoliopsida > Asparagales > Asparagaceae > Agave > Agave tequilana. Next base: position 68,098 of record JAVJIF010026720.1, on the reverse strand, counting down.
GACTTATGCAAGGATTAGACCTTGCAATAAGGTAAAACTTGTAATAATTTAGGGAATACTTTTGCAAGTATTTCAGTAAGATACGATCTTGTAATAAAATATAATAATTAAGAAAGGTAAAACTTGTAATAAAACTTGTTAGAATTGTTTGCAATAATTTTAATCAAAGAAGATTTTGCAAGAAATATATATAATAGCTTGTAATAATTTGAGTAAGAAAGATCTTGTAGAATAACAAATCTTTTGCAAGAACTAAATTAATTTGCATGAAATAGAAAATAGATTAAATAAATTATTGAATCCTAGATTATTCTATAAAATTCTATCAATATTTCCTAAAGCATGCAATTCTTAAAAATTCAGCTTGTTAAAAAATTAAACTAAATTATATAAATCCTAGCATGCAGCTATTAAAATAATACGATAAACATGAAATAGATTAATTTGCATGAAATAGAAAATAGATTAAATAAATTATTGAATCCTAGATTATTCTATAAAATTCTATCAATATTTCCTAAAGCATGCAATTCTTAAAAATTCAGCTTGTTAAAAAATTAAACTAAATTATATAAATCCTAGCATGCAGCTATTAAAATATACGATAAACAAAAGGCTGATCCAGGGAATGTTGTCGTGATGTCACTGCCTTAGGAGACAATAGCCCGCCCCCTTGTCCGGGCATAAAGATGGAAGTCATCCCGTAGCGGTGAAATCTCTCCCAGAATCACCACACTTGGACGGAAGAACATGCGTCTGCTCAGACGGAGAGTTGTTACCCATGAAAGTAAATGAATGTGTAAAATAAAAAATTGAGGGAGAGTAGAGCTTTCGGGAGAGAAGAGAGTATATTATATCATATGCATTAGCTTCTGAACTAGGGTCCTATTTATAAGAAGCATAGCCTCCCTCTGGGGGGTCAACAGCTTGAGCCCATAATCTTTGCGGTTCAAACTAGAATGGAAATACAAAACTTGGCTTAGGCTCATCCACGTGGACGCAACGAGAGCGCAAGTGTGTGGTGTACCCAACCCATATCCAATAGCTCATAACAATAGTTTTTGGAGGAGTTGGTATTTAAACTACTTTATCTTCTTTGGCTCATCCAATACGGGACTAAAAACAAGAAAAGGAGAGTGAAAAACTCAAGTTTTTCTCACTCAAAATCCAACAGTACATGGAGATTTTTTTCGCAATTTATCCTCAAAAAATGTAATGCATTTCATAAAGAATACAAAACCCATGCCGTGCACGTAGGTTTGCTGCTGGAGAGTGGAGACAAACCCCATTCACATGGAAGATGATAAGAGGCCAAATCCAAGAATCCATCAAAATCTTCAACCAATCCTAGGGAGCACAAGTCCCCCAATTTTGGACCAAATCAAAACCAAAATTTTTGTACTGCATTGCATTTGCTTTGATGCCTATAATTTCGGATCCATTTAAAACTCTGAGAGAGACTTGCTTGTTGTATTGTATGTGTGATGGGATTACGGGTTTTGTGTCATCAAATAATAGAAATAAAAATGGGGAAAAAAGAGAAAAGAAATAGAGTATTTGACCAAAAAATTATGTGGCTATTGAATGTACATTCCTTTCACCATTGGAATTGCATTTCCTTGAAAGCTTGCCTACTGATTGGGAGGTTGTTAATGGCAAGATATGTTTTTGTTTTGGTTCTTGTCTTCTTTTTTCGTGTAAGGCGAGTAAATATTCTTTTAAGACAGCATGGTTTCACTTCACGTGAGTTCATCTCCTGACCGATATCTTTGTTTGTCATTGGTTTTAATGACAATGCAGAAGTTTTCTCTTCTAATCTTTTCATCTTTCATCAGTGATTCTTTGATAAACAAAGATCGGCATGGACATTTTGGGTTGATGAGTTTGATTACAGGTTGAATTTGATCTTGAGCATTACATTCACAGACACAGGGATCACAAAACAAATGCATATGTTTTCTCACAGAAAGAGGCGAAAAAAAAAAAAAGAACATAAAGCAAAATGAGTGTAGGTAGAGAGGTGATAAAGAAGATAGAGGAAGATAGCACAGAGATCGAAAGTCAAAGAGAGTAAGAACGGCGCATGCAGCAGGCGAAGACAGATCCCGTTGACCGGTGGACAGAGCCTGGTCGGCCGCCCGGTTGACCGGTGGGCACGACGTGCACAATAAAGGAACGGTCGACCGCCCAGTCGACCGTAGCAAAGGAACGGTCGACCGACTGACATGAATCAGCTCTCAGTTGATCCCGGTCGACCGTGGACAAGGGTCGACCGGCCGGCTAGTCGACCGACAAACGTGTTTTGTCTCCTTTCTAGATTCAGACTCTTTTTTTATTTTGGAGTCGAATCCAATCAGGATTTTCTAAATTCCTAGGACTCTGTGGTTATAAATAAGGGCTAGAGCCCTTATAAATTATATCCTAGAAATCCCTAGAAATATCCTCTGGAATTTGCTTGTATTGATTGTTGAATCAATAAAATCTCTCTCTCCCCCTTGTCCCGAGGACGTAGGAAAATTGCTGAACCTCGTTACATATTGTGTTGATTTGCTTTCTCTATTGTTTCTATATTCTTGTCGTGTTGGTACATCTCCGCTGCATCTATCTCTGAGTGGTGGATTTCTCGTCGGTTGTTGCCCGCACGCGCAACAATGAGGATAGTTGAGAATTCGTATTTCCCATATTTTGTTCGACATTGGGTTTCCTTTGTTGTTTACTAAAGATCCTGAGGGCTACATCATATATATAAGAGACTAGAAAATTATGCTAGAAGAAGAAGACTACATAGTTCCAAGAACAAGAAAAAACTATATATATATATATATATATATATATATATATATATATATATATATATATATAGGGGTTACTGTACCTCAGCCGGCAGGCTGAGAGAGTTTCTCAGCCGGCGGGACGTGGCTGAATATATGCCACATATCGGCCGCAGAGTGTAGGCGCCAAAAAAATCAAAAAAGATCCCGCCTAAACAATCGTGAAACAAATTGACAAAAATACCCCTTTTTTAATTCTAAACTGGAATAAAGTCATCAACAAATAAAATTTCAGTTGAATATATCTACAGTTATAAAATTCGTAATTTTACTACATCGAAAAATATAAAAAAAAAAAATTTGGATCAACATAATGTAAAATAAGCAGAAGCATTGAAAATTTAAAAACATGCCATGGTCACAGACTTAATACAATATAACTTTAAATTTTATATGACAACTGCGACACAGTCGCAGTCACTAGTCGCAGTCATAGTATAACAAAAACTTTTTTATATAACGTCTGCGACCCTAGTCGCATTCTATCGTACAGTATTTTATATGACAACTGCGACACAGTCGCAGTCATAGTATAACAAAAACTTTTTTATATAACGTCTGCGACCCTAGTCGCATTCTATCGTACAGCAATGCGACCTCCTTCAGTACTGCGACCAAAGTCGCAATCTTCTTTCGCATGCCTTATGTAAAAGATTTTTTATATTTTTAAAAAGTAGATTAGCCATGCGACCCTGAGACCCTGAGATCAGTTCGCGTACATCACATCTTATAAAAATACTATATTAATTACACTAAATTAAATGAAGTAATTAATATTCTATCTACCATGATACAACAACAGTATAGAAAAAAGATATGCAATAATGTTAATATCGATAAAGGAAAGATGTGCACCATACGTAATCTAAAGATATAGGCAAACAATTCTATAAAAAGTTAATTTGTACTTCAAGTATTAAACATCTGGCAAAAGAAACTCTTCGGATTCTTCCGCAATAAATCTTCAATTAAATATTTAATTTTTTTTACCACTTCCTACCATACTCAACCCTAACTTGTAACAATTATTATTACTATTCATGTTCTTCTACAATATTGACCTTTATATAATGCTTGCAACTAATATATTATCTCATACCTAAAAACTATATTTTTGCTCTTCCTTTTCAATTTGATTTCAAAAACTTCCAAAAAACAATTCATTCTTGAATCATGTCTTCCCATCTTCTTCCTCTGAACACTTAGATTTCAACTTCAATCGTTCCCCCGCCGGTCCTTTTTCTTCAGGATATTCTAGTGAATCTGATACCAGTCTGGACTTCACTCCTTTTGACTATCTCACTACATCAAATAATGTATTAACTGATCCTCCTATTCATGAGGATAATGAAGATTTCATGTGGGTTAGTGAGGAAGACATTATTCCTCTGCCACTTGACGGAGACATGCTTGATGAAAGCATGTCCTCTGATGCTGTAGGCTCGCTTTCTCACAACGGGTCAGACGAAGAGCTTGATAAAGACGATCCATTCTGGGAGTTTATTGGTGAAACAAAAAACAGGAAGATGATGAGGAAATAAGTGATGAACAGGAAGAGCAGAAGAATGAAGACGACGAATCTGCTTATGATGGTGATAATGACGAGGATTAGGATTTCCTGATCTTCTGATATTCAACCTTATTTTGTCTTCTTTTCAAAACTTTTAATTCTCTTTTTTTGTAAGGTCTCTTTCTCACTATATTAACTTATAAGCTCTTTTAATTACATATCAAACTGCGACTGCTGTTCTTAAACACTGCGACCATAGTCGCAGTGCTATTACGCATGCAATAAGTAAAATAATTCATACTTTATAAGCAAAACATATAAAAACATACGTAAACTGCGACTATAGAATCAGTACTTATTCACCGTTATTACATTAACTTAGGAAAAAAAATCATCAAGAAAAATGCAGTCGAGTGTACTGCGACCATAGTCGCAGTCCATGATCGCATACTATATGTAAAAACCAATTTAATAGTTCATAGGAGGATCAGACAACAGTCAGAAATAAAGAACAAAAAATATAGAATAATTTTAGGGTTTGTGTATTTTAATTGTTTTAAATTTTTTTCAGATTTATTTCCGTTTAAGTCTTTTTTATTTTTTTTAAAATCTTTGGACCATGTTCGCAAATAAGAAAGAGATTTTGAAACTTTAGATTATTTCACCCGAATTTAATTTTAAAATGAAGTTTGCGACTTTGGTCGCAGTTGCTGGCCGCAGTCTTAATCAACAACATTGCGATCTTGGTCGCTATGCGTGTTAATTTAAAGGAAACACCTACCTAACGTACTGCGACCTAAGTCGCAGTCAATGTACTGCGACCCTAGATTGCAGTTGCTGGCCCTCTTTATCAATAACAACACTGCGACCTTGGTCGCAATTAACCATGTACACTGCGACCAAAGTCTCTGTCTACATTATATACACAAAAATTAAACAATATAAGAGAATTTTGTAGCAGTAAAACTTTAAGTACAACTACTTACAAAAATAATACAGTAGAAATCAAAGAATGATAATAAATCTGATTATAATGACACGTCAGTGGCAGAGTGCGACATGAATCTCTCTACACTGTGCGACCCTGATCGCACTTCATGAAAAATTGAAGTCTTTGTTCCTTCAAGATGGAGGCAACCCAAACCTACTTCTTCTGCCATTAAAAAGGAAATAGTAAGAATTTTAAAGATACATCATTATAAAAAATGATTAACAGGTTTAATGTAATACCAGTAACGGACAACCAGTCCTGTAATGGCCCAGCTCTTGGCAGTTACTACATCTTCGATACTTAACTTCCTTCTGATATATAGAATCTTCAAAACCAGACTTAAGCCTGGATGTAGCTCTAGGCCTCCCCTTGGTTGGTAAAGGACCAATTGGATCACGTATATTCAATTCTTCACCATCTCGCAATACGACAACGGATCCACTTGAACCAACTGTAGTTTTAGGCTGTGATGAATGATCATTTACTGACATGGCTCTGTATTCTCTAGTGGTTTCTTGGGCAAAACTTTCCAAAACTGCCTCCAACTTTGAAAGATGGATATCAGAATCAGCGACCATGTCAAGAATTGCATTAAATTTTGAACGAATTGTCCACAAGCTAGCCGTCCGTGGAGTGCCTTGACTGGAAAAAGGCCTGATGCCATTTTCAATTGTAACGTTTTTGTAACGAGCATCCAACCTCCATCTCTGAAGTATATATGATTCCGGTATATGTGTAACGTGATTGCGTCACAAAATACACAGAATATGTCTACATAGGATACCCTCTGTTTCAATTAACGAGCAACTACAAGAAACATGAAGTTCCTGACGCTTATCATAACTGACCTTTTCCCAGCCGTCTTTTGATTCTGAAAAAATACCAACCAAATATGTTGATCCAGGTTTGTCATGTTCCACCTCTTCTGAAAACAGTGTCATTAGAACTGCCCATTCCTTTTGGAACAACTGAAAAATCTTCGGTGTATACAACTTCGAAACCTGTATCTCATATGGATTCGATGTACAATTGAGCACAGAATTCAAACCCTGAAAATCTTGAAGAGATTCAGATGTACGACGGGCAGCAACAGCTTTATCATATTGGTGAACAAATTCCACTAGTTTCGTGTTTGCATTAACAAAACCATCAAAGAAGAAATTAATACTCTCGGACCTCTGACTGGTTGTCATTCCAGCACAGAAAACATCCTTGAGATATGCATTAACCCAATGTCCACGAAACCTGTACATCTTCAACAACCAACTGTCTTCTTCTTCTTCTAAATGATATTTTTCATTCATCAGACGCCATCGTTCCTCACAAGTGCTTATATTACGGGAGGTGTACCAAGCATGGAAACGGAGACCATATCTTCTCCATACTTGTTTGTCATTGGGATTTGTTGCTCAGCAATATGTTTCCGCACATGCCAGAAACAGTAACGGTGCCTAGAAGTTGGGAAAACAATCTTGATGGCGTCACCAATCTGCGCATCCTGATCAGTAATAATCAGCTTCGGTTCAACTCCATGCATGCACTTGAGCCATTTTTGGAATAGCCAAACAAACGTATCCCTCTGCTCATCAGCAAGCAATGCACAACCGAACAAAATTGACTGCCGGTGATGATTTACTCCAGTGAATGGAGTAAATGGCAAGCTCAAGTGATTAATTCTGTATGTTGTGTCAAAAACGATCACATCACAGAACCTCAGATACGAGGAAATAGCTCTTCCATCAGCCCAAAAAATGCTTCTAAGTGTTCCCGCGTTATCGACTTCACTTGAAAAGAAGAATTCTGGATCGGTCCCGGCTTTCTCTTGAAAATATTTGATAATAGCAATAAACTCATGGCCGCGGTTATTTCTACGTTGACGAGTAAAATCAATAACTTGTTGCGGGCTCACTTCTTCACAGCCCTCTCCCTGGCTCATTGCATTCACAACGTGGGAAATATTTGAAGGCCGCATTCTCACATCAACCAGATTGCTCATAATGCTTTTTCTAATCTTTGAACGATGAGTCTGGTGAGAGTAATGGTGATGTACCTTATCCGGGCTTGACAATTCATGTGAATGGGTATCAACAAATTTTGTGATAACCCAACGTCTTTTGTCAAAAAAAAACGAAGACGGACATGCATCTCAGCAGGATAAGCTACTCTAGTGTCAATTCGACGATGCACGGTAAGCCCCTCTTGTCTTTTGTCACACAACTTCTTCACACCTTCCTTGTTGCAGCAAAATTTTCTGCAAATAATCTCATAAGGAGGCTTCCGTGACTTATCTGTACCTTTTCTTCTCACGCTAAAACCTCTATTCCTTGCAAAAGAATTGTAGAAATTGTATGCTTCCATATCAGACAGGAACTGTTTCCCTATAAACTTATCTGAGCTTCCAGACATTTCTCCATGTGCATTCATATCCTACAAAAACAATTACACGAATTACATGAATATAAATATTTTTTAGATATCACATGTCTAAAATATAAGTTATATAACTGCGACCAAGGTCGCATAAGAGATGAAATCTATATTACTTCTTATTAAATACTACGACCAAAGTCGCAGTTATCCGTATGAGAAGAAATCTATATTACTTCTTACTAAAGACTGCGACATAAGTCGCAGTTATCCGTATGAGAAGAAATCTATATTACTTCTTACTAAAGTCTGCGACCTAAGTCGCAGTCACAAAAAAAAGATTTCACATATGAGATGAAATCTATATTACTCTTTATTAAAGACTGCGACCTAAGTCGCAGTTATCCGTATGTGAAGAAATCTATATTACTCCTTACTAAAGAATGCGACCTAAGTCGCAGTTATCCGTATGAGAAGAAATCTATATCACTTCTTACTTAAGACTGCGACCTAAGACGCATACAAAAAAAAAAGATTTCACAGCCGGAGATTATTTAAAAATAAGATTGCGACCGAATATTAAAACTGTCGCATTTCTGAAACTTTGACACATGTGTTATAGGTCGCAGTACCACATAGACTAAAGAGAAAAATTCAATATTTAAGAAATTGTTTTTAAAAAATTGAAACAATTAAAACCTGTTGATCGGCATGCAAAGATGTCAACCCTTCAAGATTTTCAATATTCTGAGAGAAAGTAGAACCAGATGCAATATCTTCCATATTTAGATCGCCAGTAGACTGCTCAGACGTCGACATTAAATATTTTGGATAAAAAATTTATCGCAAGATGGTTTTATATTTTCAGAAAAAAGTTTATCGCAGGCTGAAAATGAGAACCTAGATCTGACAAAGAGATGTAAGGAAATAGGGGGAAAAAATAATTTATAAACAATAACCTAAATCGTATAAAGAGCGGCAAAAAAAAAGGAGAAAAATAATAATAAACAATAACCTAAGTCTGAAAACGTGCGCTCCAAAATTACCTTTTGAGCAATAATAATAAACAATAACGAAATTACCGAAAGAGTAACTTTTCATAAGGGGTATTTGGTAATTTAACTTCTTCCTATAAGCGGGCCGCAAGTTAGAGGGGTGACAAAATTGAGCCACGTCACCGCAGGCTGAGAGAGTTCTCTCAGCCGCAGGCTGATATACATTTTTCTCATATATATATATATATATATATATATATATATATATATATATATATATATATATATATATATATATATATATATATGGGTAAGTGTTCCTAGTAGGTCTCCTTAGATTACAATCTAAGGAGGAGGCTTAAAATCCCAACATTTTGATTTTTTTTTTACAATCCGACCGCACATTATCATCTTCATGTTCTAAGATGTGCACATATAAAAAATCAAATGATTTGAATTTCGTTTACTTATTGATCTAATCGTTCCATTTTGTTCTACTTTTAAAAAACCGTTAATATTTGAACTCAAAGAAAATAGAGTAAATGAACCCGAAATCATTTGATTTTTTATATTTGTACATCTTAGGACATGAAGTTGATAATGTGCGGTCGGATCGTGAAATTGTTTTTGAGATGTTGGAGTTTTAAGACTCCTCCTTAGATTGTAGTCTAAGGAGACCTACTAGGTACACTTTACCCATATATATATATATATATATATATATATATATATATATATAGACTTGTATCCTTTCAAAAGGATTTGATCCCGGATCCTTCCCACTCAAAATCAACCCTCCAACATTCGAATACAAGATCCACTCCGTTGAAGTTGATCTATACTATTTCAAGTATGTATAAACCAAAAATCAAGTGTTTTAAATACTTTTTGCCCATCCATCAAGCGACGCAAAATGGACGGCCGAAAGTAGTGAGTTGGTTAGATCTATGTCTTTAGACATACAAATTCTCGATCCGGCCATTTCATTATGATCTAAACATTTAAAAACCCCTATAAACTAATTTTTGTTAGATTTCAAATGTTCTACACCGTTAAACTAACCAACTCACTATTTAGGCCGTCCGTTTTTCCCGTACTTGATGGATGGGCAAAAAGTATTTAAAACACTTGATTTTTGGTTTATAGATACTTGAAATAGTATAGATCAACTTCAACGGAGTGGATCTTGTATTTGAATGTTGGAGGGTTGAATTTGAGTGGGAAGGATCCGGGATCAAATCCTTTTGAAAGGATACAAGTCTATCTCTCTCTCTCTCTCTCTCTATATATATATATATATATATATATTATATATATATATATATATATATATATATATGGTGTTACTGTACCTCAGCCTGCAGGCTGAGAGAGTTTCTCAGCCGGCGGGACGTGGCTGAATATATGCCACACATCGGCCGCAGTGTGTTGGCGCCAAAAAAATCAAAAAATCCCGCCTAAACATCGTGAAACAAATTGACAGAAATACCCCTTTTTTAATTCTAAAGTGGAATAAAGTCATGAACAAACAAAATTTCAGTTGAATATATCTACAGTTATAAAATTCGTAATTTTAATACATCGAAAAATATAATTAAAAAAAATTGGATCAATATAATGTAAAATAAGCAGAAGCATTGAAAATTTAAAGAGCCTCCATTAGAAGAAGGAAGCTCATGTAAAAAGGGAACTATTACCACACAATCCTAATTGGTTATCATATCGCGCTCATGAATTCCAACAAATATTCATGAACTAGTAGTTAGTCTCTATGTACTATAATTTCAAGTCATTTTTAATTTGAAGTTCCCTTCAGCGATTATAAGTGGAAGAACCAAACTCACAATCTTCTGCAAAGAAAGTTTGATACCAGGTGACACTAGCTTATGTAGGCTTACGTTAAAAGAGAGGGAACTAACATATGAAAGAAGAAAGCACCTCAAAGAGCTTTCCGTAACACAAGAAAGAGTTCTCCATTAAGGGTGAACCACTCCCCCTAATAGGATGGATTACTAAACCCTACACCCACACACAATGGATCGTAAACATCAGTAGTTGTATAATGAGTCTCAAACAATATGATCATCTAATCTACGGATTCGGTTTATGTGCGTGAACCACACACACATATTATAAGACGGCCTATCTTGCATTGACACGTGAATAAGATATCGGTTTTCAAGAAAAAAAGATTTAAATTCTTTGGACCTCTTAATATTATTTGGCCCATGCAGCGTAAGTATAAACATCAGCAGTTGTTGTTTTTTTTTTTGTTCCTTTGCCAGACAGCCAACCGCATACCCTTCGGGTGACTAGAAATAATAATGTCGCGCGAGCAGTTGGCTTCAAACTGGGACCTCGTGGGCGAACGGCGCTCTAACAACCCGGGGCCAACAAGTGCCTAACTGTCGGCGAAATTTATATGAAGAAAAAAGTTATAAGAAGAAAGAAAAAAGGAAGGGAAAAAGGAAGAAAAAAGAATGAATTATAAACAAAATTTTGTTCTGTAACATTCAAATTTCAAAAGAACCAAAACTAAAAAAAAAGTGTTTCCCCCAATCTATTCTTTCAAGTTAGATATGGTCTCTTTAAATAATACAAATTAGGGAAACAAAGTGAATTCTCAGCATTGATGATTCACTACACAATCTTTGTAGTCAAGCTTGTAGTTGAACTAAACATTCACTAGCATATGAGAAACAGTCAAATTAGCATTTTTGAAGTTAATAGATCCACTCACATACCAAATTTTTCTTCAAAGATACACTCCACTCATTTCTTTTTATTTCTACAGATAAAAGTCTTGAAGTGTTGTTGAGGTCTTAAGCTTATATTAAAGCGGGGTCTATTCCACCTCTATATTGTTTTAGCCCCATACTAATATATTAAAATTATTCTCATACATCAAAATAAAGTGTAATAAGTTTAGTAGGAAATATTAAGATTAAAATAAAGTGTATTATCAGAAGACAAAAGGACTAATTTGTCATTTTATCACTAGAGTTCGCTCTCTTCCGGGTGCGGATATTGCCACCCAAGAAATGAGAAAAGCCCCCAAAAGATTTACAAGCGTGTCATTATGTTTTTTTGATGATATCACCCTTGGTAAAAAATCTAAGATGTCCCTTTCTTCTTCCTCCTTCATTCTTCTCTCCTTCTGCTCTTCCATTATCTTCCACGATAGAGCTCCGGCGAACACCCCCACCCCACCCCCCCCCCCCCCCCCCCCCCCAAGTTGTTTGACGGGAATCCAACTGAACAGTTGAGGGGAGATGGGGGCCGGCGGGGGGAGATCGGGGGAGCAGGAGGGGTCGCCGAAGGGGGACGTCGCGTAGGGGGGAGGTGGGGGGTCGACGGAGGGGGGCGCTGGGGGTTAACCAAGAGGGGGGAGGGGAGGGGTTCGCCGGAGAAGGGGGAGGGGTGCTCGTCGGAGAAGAAGAGATGAGGTTTCGCCGGCGAATGAGGGGGGGAGGAGGAGGAGAAGACTTTTTTGAAATTTTTAAATTTTGAGGGGAGGACCTTTATTAAAATGATGAGTGCCTTAATCCATGGGGCGCCTTTCTCATTTCGGCAATATCCTCTCCCCCCTTTTCCCACCGCCTCCCTTAAATCCCCCAACAATACCATTTAAAGCAATAATTGGAGCCCCAAATGCCCTTTTGGTAGAAACCAGCATAAGCCTGTAACTCATAATTTTATCTTATTTTGCTAATCAAATATATTTATAATATTAACCCGAGAGGCAAAGGTAGAGTTTAGATAATTAAATTACGTGTATGAAACTATGGAATCTAATTAAAGGCCTGTTTGTTTTCCCGTAAAAGGCCGCAAAATCGCAAGTCGTAAAACTTCTTTTCCATTTTCCGCTGTTTGTTTCGTTACAAAACATCTTGCAAAATACAAATCTCATTTCCCACTTGCAGTTGCTACAGTTAAATTTGTGGCCATATAAATCTCACTTTTACACTCAAATTTTCCCACTTGCAACTGCTACAGTTAATTTTATGGTCATATAAATTTCACTTATAATACACTTACAGTCCCAAAGCAGTTACTCGATAATCAATATATAATTTAATATTATTAAATATTTAATATATTTAATATTTTTAATAGTGTTTAATTTCTTACCTAATTATTTTATATTTGTATTTTTTAGTTTTTATTATTTTTAATATTGTTTTAATATTTAATATTTTAATATTTTAATTTAATATTGTTATTTAATACTTTATTATTTTATTAATATTTACACCATTTTCTTAATATTTTATTTAGATTTAATATTTTATTAATATAACAATAATATGCTTTATAAAATTATTATATATTTAATTTATTTATTTCTTAATATAAATAATTACTTTATTAATATTATAATATACTTTAAAATTACATTAATATTTTATTATGTTAATATTGTAATAATTCATTATAATAATATCATAATAATATTTTATTATTAAATTTATAATTATATTTTGCTTTGTTAATTTTATATTTTATAATATTACAATAATATTATAGTAAAATTTAATATTATAATAATCTTAAGTATTTTATAATATTATAATATTATAACTATATTTTATTATTTTTCTTAAGATTTTTTAATATTTTTATTTTATTAGTATCCTTAAAATTTATTAATGTTCTTTAGTTTTTCTTAAAATTTTATAATTATTTATTTAGTTAATATTTTAGTAATATTTTACTAATTTTACTAATATTTTATTTATATTATTGTTATCATTAAAATATTAAAAATATTAATATTTTATCTCAAATTTATTATACAATTTAATTTTCAATAGTATATTTAATTTAATAGTATTTATAATATTTAAATCACTGCTACAGTTAATTTTGTGGCCAATTTTTCCACTTACACTTTTAAGCTACCAACCAAACACCGTAAAACACAATATACTTTCTCATTCACACTTTCACTTTACCAACCAAACGCCGTAAAACGCAATATACTTTTCCATTTACACTTTCACTTTACCAACCAAACACTGTAAAACACAATATATTTTCTCTGTTACAGTTCACTTTTTCCATTCTCATTTTACGACTTACGACTTGCGACGTTTTGCGACGAAACAAACAGGCTCAATTAAGCTTCTAGAATTTCGTATGGAAATTTTGAAAATAACAATAAAAGCTTATATGTCCCACCTACCGTCATAATTTCGCTGGAAGCAACAATACCACATGGGGCATTATTTTCTCCCACATCTATGTCATAAAAATTGTCAGGTGACATTTTATTCCCTGTATACAAACCTAACTGCTAACACTTGTCGATATAAATCTAAAATTTGCATTCAGATCTCATTCAAACTTTTCAGATCTTTCCTCCTTTTTTCTCTCTTTCGTGATCAATCAATACAAAAAATTGATGTATATAGACTCTGTTTGGTTAAGGGTGAAAGTAAGGAAGTGAAGAAGTGATGAAGTGATAATAGTTCTCTTTAGAACTTGAGAATTGGTTAGTAAGTTTTCCGGTGTTTGGATGTTGTTGAGAAGTGTGATTTAGAAAATATTTTGTCTTTTTCAGTGTTTGAATGATAATGTAAAAGTGAAAATGAAAAAGTTGACAACAAAGTTGACCGCAAAATATTATTAAAATAAATTAATTAAGAAAAATAAAATGGAATATAATTAGAATGCAAGTGAGTTTTACATGATCAAAAATTAACTGTTTTATGCTACAACTTATTAAAATGAGATTTACATGACCACAAAATTAACTGTAGCACTCTGGAAGTGAGAAAATTGTTGTGTAAAAGAGAAAAGAGAAAAGGAAAAAAAATTTCTTATTTTCCTTTTCTGGTGTTTGAATAGATAGAAAAGTGAGCAATTACACTTCCCAATTTCCTTACTTCCGCTCACTTCCTTGCAACCAAACACAATGATGTCAGCTACCCATCTTTTATTGATTATTTATGCGACATGAGAAAGCCCGTGAGGCTTGTTTACTGATAAAAAAAAGTGAGAGTGGAGATTGAGGAGTTTGCGTCTCTAGTCTAACAATCGAGAAAACACTAAGTGAGGAGATATTCAAATTTGATTAAAATATGCTTGCGGCTCTCGCTGTGAGATCACATGGAAGTTTAAACCCACGACTAGGCCCACCACCATTAAAATCTCTGCTCTCCTCCACACCCTTGAAGTCCAAGGGCACATTAGAAATCTCTCTCTCAATCCCAAAGCTTCACATAAGCACTCTCCCCTTTCTTTATATATCACAGCCCCACCGCTGTCTCCCCTGTCAAAACTACATCAGAGAGGAGGAAGAGGGAGAGGGAGAAGGCAAAAGAAAAAGACGGAGATGGCTCTAATCACAGAAGAGGTGAAGGGCAAGCAAGAGATGTACCATGGTGATGAAATCTGCCAAGTGAAGTCCAAGTTCTTGTTGTCGGAGGTGGGCTTGCCGAGGGGCCTCCTCCCCTTGAAGGACATCATAGAGTGTGGGTACGTGGAGGAGACCGGGTTTGTGTGGCTGAAGCAGAAGAAGAAGATCGAGCACACATTTAAGAAGATCGGGAAACTGGTGTCCTATGGACCTGAGATCACGGCCTACGTCGAGAAGGGAAAGATCAGGAAGCTTACCGGGGTGAAGACCAAGGAGCTCATGCTGTGGGTCACCCTGACAGAGCTCTCGGTCGATGATCCCCCCACCGGCAAGCTCACCGGCAAGATCTCATCCGGCCTCTTCCGGACATTCCCCACCTCGGCGTTTGAGCTCGAGGAGGACTTGGACAAGATGAAGAAGGTGTCCGCGGCACCAGCACCGGAGGTCAAAGAAGGGGAGAAGGCCCAGCTCAAGGAGGAGGAGGAGAAGAAGAGGGCCTCTGCCCAACCTTGATGCAAACCTTTTTATCCTTGGGGACTGTTTGTTTAGAGTTCAGAAACTAAATAAGATGGATGACCATATTATATATTATGTTTTGCTTCTGATGGGCAAATGTTGCTGTAATCGTCTTATATGTAGTAATCTTTATCTTTAGCCCTAATGTAATGCATCCTGTTCCCTTACTGGCAGGTTCAATAATGGTAAAATGCAACAGTTTAGACATCATGTGTGATAATGTTTGAAGACACAGGGAAGACCACAAAGCTCACTAGATCAACAACTCATTGTCCCCCAAAGACTCTAAGCTAGGTAGTTTACAACAACACAGCCTGTGCATGCTACAATTATAAAAGGCATTAAGATGAGATTTTTCTTTTTCTCATAATCAGGGGGATACATCCTAGGGGGAAATATGGGACATTCAGTTTATTCTGGGTGTGATAACTCATAAACCCAAGCAACTCTCCCTCCAGATTCATCGTGTTATAACGAGAATTTGAGACAAAATCTTCTTCATTCCATGACACCAAACGATAGTTGGTTTTGCCATTAAAAGCACAACAGCTCTGGTTGCACCCATCTTCACAGCAACCAGGCTGAAGATCTCAATTCGGAATTCAGTTCTCCAGAATCAAAGTCCAAGTTTTCAGCCATGGCACCTTTTGTTCATGGAGATTTGGAATTTGAAAGTGAAGTTAGCAGGTACACTGTCCACCTGCCTCTTGATGCAGAATGGCATCCATTGACAATATTTCACATGAATTTAATTATACATCTACCAAATGTCAAGGGGGGCATATTAATACCTCCTAATATAGGCATATCACAACCCTAAGATAATAATTAACAAATATCTAAGTGGTATGCTCTAGAAAATGGAAAGAAATAACGTTTGATTCTTGTGGCACTTGATCCCTAGCTTCTTGTCAACACGTCAGAAATTCCAACTCGCGCTAACAAGCATTTACGGTAAATATTTTCAATTAACGACTATCAAAGAACCTTGTCAAAATCATATCAAGATCATATGAAGTTCCCTGATCTATCTCATCAACACAAACAAGGTCCAACAGTAATTCTACTAAACATCAAGAAAAAGCAACGAGCTGTGATCAATATAAGGTGTGCAACCGCAAAGCATTACACCGATTCATGGTTGCCACGTTTTTGGGTTCGTACAGATGGTTAACACTTTGTTGCAAAACTTGACAACCTGGAAGGCTGGAATTTTGCTGCAACTCTACCAAAGTTTTCTAAATGAGAAGTCCCACACCACCACATTGATGAGAACAGAGGTTAGAATCTATACGGATTTCAACGGTTTTCAGCATATTTGCTTCTAGTAGTTATAAGTCTGGGAGTACTTACCACATATTAGATCTAAGTAGCATAACTTACAGAACTTGCCATTTCTGGAGCACCGACCGCCTCCCAAAGTCACAGATCCAGTGCCTGTAATGACCAACAGTTTGGATGTCAATAGAAACTTCAATCCATGTAATAGACTTAGGGAGCAGAATAAAATTCATTATGCTGATAGCTTTGAATATGAACAAGGAAAGGAGCAAGTATGAAGCCGTAAGACAACACATAGTAAGTTCACACTTGTAAATGTTATCACAGTAACATTATTATGGTTCACGCAGCAAGGACACTAGTTTTCTGGCACAGTCCTTGTTTTAAATACCGGCCCATACGGCCGAGATATCGTCTGATATCTCCTTTTTTGTCTGTTGCCGATACGATATGGGAAAATCGTTCGCCATATCTTTTGCAGCAAAAAAAGCCGATATTTGAAATATTGGCCGATAAATTGCCCGATATTGGCCGATAAATCGTCTGATATATCACCCTTATATGAAATAACTTATTATTGCATGACTGCGTGCAAATGTACATTATTTTTCACTGTCTCTGTAAGCATATTATATCATTTTTATTAGGTGGATCATATGTATAACTCTAAACTAACTCTTAATTATCAATATTTCATTATATAAAGTGTCCAATATGAACGCCCGATATGCGCGCGTATCCCCAATATCTCCACCGATATCTGATATCCGATATGAAAAACCCCTATCCGATACTATTCCGATATCCGATATTTAGAAGCTTAGGCACAGTTTATGACATCTTTACATATTAAAAGGTTTGTATCCATGTTTTAAATTAGGTATAGAGATGACTTTAATAGACATGTTGATGGGGAACAAACACAAATTTAGGAATCTCTCCTTAGAGTTTCTCACCCAAGCACACTGGTTACAAAGCTTTCAAAATGAATTTTAATTCATCCAAAACTGATAAAAACAATAAGCAGTCGCGTCTTTAAACAAGCCTACATCAACAGAGAAGCTCCATCACAACTCATGGGGGACTAAAAGAAAACTAAATATCCAAAATACAATAATAAGCAAAATAAAAATAAAAACTAAGATAACTAATCCAACTAGGCTCAAGTCCTCAAACTCTAATCAAACCAAAATGACAGGATGCGGCGACATCTCTAGTGTAGAACCACGATCCTAGAGTGATGT
The DNA here is from genome assembly GCA_038442645.1 of Agave tequilana. Lineage (NCBI taxonomy): Eukaryota > Viridiplantae > Streptophyta > Magnoliopsida > Asparagales > Asparagaceae > Agave > Agave tequilana. The sequence continues at coordinate 50,002 of JAVJIF010026720.1, read as the reverse complement.
CCCCATCACATGTATATAGCAAGTGGTTTGTATTTGCAAAGTCAATATAATCACATTATTAATATGAGAGTAACCAAATCACAAGGTTTAGCATTCCAAGCACATTGATAAGCTCATCATTTACTACACTTTGAACAAAATTAATCATTCTTTTCATATTTCCTTTGTTTACCCATACACTCATACAGGCATCTGTGCATGTATTAATATAAATCTTTTACAAAGACCAAGGGGACTAGATGAAAATTCACGTGTTTTGGTATATTTGAATCTATACAGCATGGAAATGAGCACCGATGAAGCTTTAAGTCGATTTCCCATGGGTGCATCCTGCTGAAATTTGCATTGTAGCATTACCATGGCTTGTCGTGCATTCTACCAAGAAAAAGTGTCCCCACCCCCACCTTTTTGCACTTTTCTTGTGCAGTGGACTCTTATTTTCATTTCATCTTTTCTTATGAAATAGTGGTGGTGCACACTTGTGTTTTGTTCATGTGTGTCAATGGGTGGATGGCTGCCATTGGCCTTGCAGCTAGAAGCTAACATGGCTAACAAGAGAGTTTCCCTCTATTTTCTTATTAAGGAGATGCTTTATGCGAAGGTTCCTCCATCTTATCTGATCCAAGCAGGTTCAGCCATAGACACAGCACCCCCCATCTTACGACATGCACACATGCAACCTCCTCTCAAGATCCCAGGCCAAAATGCGTACACAACCTCCTCCTCCCAAGATCCTAGACCAAACTGCCGAACTAACTCTTCTTCCTTCATATATATGCATATCATATCTCCTAGTGTCACTCAACATCTCCATCTTATCTATCCCAAGTCCAAACTCCTCACATGATGAACACCTCAACTTAAGACTCCTTGAACTCGAAAGTTGAAAGCAATCTTTAGCCCTTTTTCTAATATAGTAATTTTTTGTCCAACATAGCCGCTATCTCCACCACTCACATAGACATCCTAAGAATAGATGTATGATTCAAGCGTACCAATTACCATGCAACAAATATTTGCTCATTTAAAACTATTTCAAAGTTAGGTGCAATCATGTGCTTTAGGACTCCACTACCCATAGTTACCAGGGCAAGACAGAAGAGTGGGATGATAGATAACACAGATATAGGATAAATAGTCCGCAGAAGACAAAGAAAACATGTATATGTAAACATGTATACTCCCTCCTCCCTCGCTCTGCTCTTTATTAACATTCTTTTGTTAAAATCTCTATATTTCAAATAACGTAAGTCTTTTCCAAAAAAATATCTTATATATAAATGGTTCTTTAAAAGTCTACTCATATTATTGGCAGCTGATTTTCTAAATATTTCTCAAACAACAAACACTAGTTTCACGAAAGTTCCCCTGCAAGTTGAGCAAGAGAAAAGTGATGTGGATATCAGGCCGCTTAGGGGCCGATTCGATCGTGTATACTTCAGGAAGCGACGCAATGCAATTCTTTTGTTTTAGATTGATTTTGTTTCAGATTTATTTGTAGTAAATGTTCCTTCGTTTTAGTTTTATTTTCTGTAGTAGGTGTTCTTTTGCGGGCGTTTAATACCACATCGGTTATTTCTCAGTAGTCATCTTTTGTAAAGCCTATATAAGGCCCCTAGACTATTTCATTGGATTTATTGAATGATTAAAAATTTTCTCAAATTATCCGGTTTAATTCTTGAGTTTATCTGCTCTTGAATTTTAGGTGAGAAGCCCGCGTAAGGGGTGAAAACCCGAAATTTTATCCTGCTTTGAATTTCAAAATTCGGTTACAATTTGGAGGTATAACAAGTGATTTTTCTATCACAATTGAAATGCATCAAGGATTTGCATTGAGTCCATTCTTCTTTGTCATAGTGATGGTTGAACTTACTGAGCTATTCAGGATGAGATATCCTGGTGTATGCTATTTGCTGATGATATTATCCTAGTCGATGAGACGAGAGCTGGAGTAAATACCAAATTGGAGTTATGGAGGCAAACTCTAGAATCTCGAGGTTTTAGATTAAGTAGGGTCAAAACAGAGTATATGGAGTGTAAATTCAGCAAACAAGGAATTCGAAATTATAGTATTGTGAGACTGAATGGACAAGAAATACCGATGGTAATCATTTTAAATACTTGGGTTCTATTATCCAAAAGGATGGAGAGATCGATAGTGATGTCAACTGCAGGATCCAAGCCGGCTGGTTGAAATGGAGGAGGGCAAATGGAGTTTTATATGATTGTAACATTCCGTTATGACTGAAGGAAAAGTTTTATCGGACTGTTATTAGGCCAGCTTTGTTATATCGCACAAAATGTTGGGCTATAAAGAGACATCATGCCCAGAAGATGAGTGTAGCAGAGATGCGCATACTTCGTTGGATGTGTGATAACACGCGAAGAGATAAGGTAAGAAATGAGGATATTCGTATTAAGATAGGTGTAGCCTTTATAGAAGAGAAGATGAGAGAAAATCGCCTATGATGGTTTGGTCATGTGCGGCGTAGACCTACAGATGCACCAGTCTGACGAGTAGAGCGTATCAGTTTAGAGAAGTTAAAAGAGCGCAAGGGAGACAAAGAAAACATGGATGGAAGTAATACGACAAGATATAGAGGCTAAAGGTCTTAATGAAGGCATATTACTCGAAAGGAATGAGTGGAGAAAGCTGATCCATGTGCCCGATCCGGCGTAATTCTCTTTTGATTCATGTAGCATACCCAAACACTTAGGACAAATGACTTAGTTGTTGTTGTTGGTTACGATTTGAAGGTAATTGCGATCCAGGTCAGTTGTACATCATTTTTGGTATCAAAGCCTGGTTTTTTAATTCCCTTCAAATATTCTCTTTTTTCCAAATCTTCTCCAACAACAAACCCCAGATCCATTCCAAAATAAAAAAACCCAAAATTTTCAAATTTCACTGTTCCTCCTTCTCCTTTCCTCAAAAATCAAAATTAGCACGGTTCATCACCCTCAGTCTCTACCTCCACCGCATTGTTCAACACCCCAATCATCGTCGAAACCCTAACCCTAGGGTTCGACCTTCTTCCACCACAACAGCACCCTCCAGCTGCATCTCCATCGCCACCCTCGCAACATCACTCACCGTCGCCGCCTTCAGCCAAGCCACCGAAGTTCGACGAGGCTCCAACGACTAGGACCCTAATCGAGATCACCATTCCGCCTCCCAGTCATCATCATTGACGACTTCGACTCTTCGCCATCACTCCATCTCTGTCCGATCTTGTCGCTAACGTCAGATCCCCTCGCCGCTGCTGTCGATTCCCCCTAGATCACTCCGACGAAGCTCCAGCGACCTCCGCCAAACTCAGATCCACCTTCTCCGCCACCGCTCGTCAAAGCTTCGTTGCCTCTTCCCGAAACCAGATCTCCCCTCGTCGATGGGTTCCTCCGTCAGTCACGCTCTGATCGCCGCCACGATTTTCACTCACTATTACCCCCAATCAGCTGCAAGACCTCGTCGCCGCCGTCCTCCACCGCCGCCGACATCTCACGGTTTCAAATTTGGTGCCCTAGTTGCAAGCAAGAGAAATTGGAAGTGAATTCGATTGGGTTTTGGAAAGAGGGATCACTGATTCGGGTCGGATCCCTTCGAAACACCCGACCCGAACCCGGCTCACATTTTGGCCCAACCCGTGCAGCCCAAGCCCGGTCGAATCAAGCCCAAAGGCCCGGACCAACACACAAATTCTGTTCCGATCCAGTCCAGCAACAATTCAACCTTTCGAAGGTCGTTCTGAGCTCGTTTCAAATTCAAATCGAACCGTTTTTGAAGCAGTGAGTTCATGACGACCAGTACTACGCTCCTACAGCAGTCACGCTCAGGTTTGAGCTACGGTCGCCTCCCAGGTAACTTTGAATATTTTGTTCAGTTATTCTTGCCAATTAATTGAAATAGCTAGCCTTTCCAACCTGTCGCAAGGTGGAATTTATTGACTGTTGCCCACTAAATAGTGAGTTGTGTGATTCTGACCTTGAGTGGTAACCTGACTTAACATTAACTGTGCAACTAGATTAATTTGAATTCGTGATCACTTGATTTATCTTGAAATTAACTTGTGTCAGCACGTATTTAGTCACTGTTCACATTAAATTTTCTTAATCACGTGATAATCTACATAGCTTAAACTTGGTTATCTTTCATCGCTCTAATATCTGACTCTCCTGCATAACATACATATCATTTTATGACAGTTTGCATTTAGGATCAGCTAGGATCTTGCATGCCTACTAGAAGTGGTAGAACTTTTTTCGTTGGAGAAACTTTAGCACAATGGACCTTAGCATGATACACTTAACACGATCCTTAACAAGATAGAAAAGATGGACCGATAGCTACAAAAAGTTAAGGATCAGGTTGATGTCAATTGTAGGGATCTAGCAACCCGAATTAGTAGGCTACAAACCAATCGGAGGAGAATCACGGAAGAAGAAAATTCTCGAAACGGCAGTAGGTCTCCCAGGCGTGAGCAAGTTTAACCCTACTAAACAGCTTACGCTGATGCCCAATATATCAAGAGCGTTAAAGTCGATGCTCCTTTCAACGGGCGCTTAAACCCTCCGGTTTATATAGATTGGCAGTTGGCTATGGACCGATATTTTCATTGGCATGACATGTCTGAATCAAGAAAGATTTGATTGGCCGTGATGAACTAACGGGACAAGCCGAACAATATTGAGAAAAGCTTAAGAGGATGATGAGGTACAGAAGGGAAGACCCAGTGGACACTTGGGAAGGCATGAAAGAGAACCTTATGTTGAAGTACGTTCCACCGTCATTCAGTTAACAATTATTAGACAAGTGGAATCGATGGACTCAGGGGAACAAGTTAGCCACTGAGTACATTGCTAAATTTGATGAATATTTGAATCGATGTGGAGCTATCGAGTTAGAGTCTCCCGAGTGGACCATATCTAGGTTCAGGTCCGGTCTCAGAGATGATTATCACCGGGAGCTTATCGCTAAAGGCATCACAACTCTAAAACAGGCATATCAGCTAGTCACTGACTTAGATGAGTCTAAAGGATCCTATTTTAACCGAACTGATTTTAGGGATAACTTTAAAACCGCCACTACTGGCAAACCAAGTTTTAGTCGAACTCTTCCTACCCCAAGCAAACCTGCCTCCAGTTCCTCTAACGTCAAACCAGTAGGTCCTCCCGGTGCAAAGCCCATCACATCAGAAAGGAGAGCGGTTAGTGAAGTAGGAAAAGTCAACCCAAAAGCCCAATGTTACAGGTGTAAGGGTATGGACACCTTGCCAGCCAGTGCCCGAGTCAAACTAAAACCCTCTTCGAAGAAATTCCCATTGAAGATATAAAATGAGGGGATGATGAAGAAGTGGTTGTGCACCAACAAGATGATGACTCAGATGCCTCTATTGAAGAGTATGAATTCAATGGGTGCATTAGAAATGTGAAAATAATAGGCCTACCTCCTAGTGTAGGTCGTACACAATTAGGAGTGGTCAGGTGCACGTTAGCCCAACCTGAACCACTCAACGACTGGAGAAGGACTGCCATATTTCATACTTGCAACAACAAGAACTGCAAGGTAATAGTGGATAGTGGCAGTTGCATCAACGCTGTTGCGTCAAAGTTAGTCACCACATTAGGGATGAGGCCGGTGAAGCATCTAAACCCCTATAAGGTCACATGGATCGACGCTACATCTATAGATGTTCAGGAGAGATGTCAAATTCCCATCCAATTTGCCACATACACAGATAAAGTGTGGTGTGACATATTCCCAATGGATGTTGGTCATATCATTTTAGGTCAACCATGGTTATTCGACTTAGACGTGACCATATATGGACATACCAACCAATGTTCGTTCGTCTATAACGGAAAAAAGGTGAAAATTATGTCGAATCAACCGAAACGTTAACCCGAAAAAGGGGTTGACAAAGGTAAAGATAAAGTGGATGTCCTGAATCCTAAAAAAAGGGTGATAAGGGTAAGATGGAAATAAATTTGATTAGCCACAATCAAATTGAAAAAAACTTGCATGAGAGTTCTACTCGTTAAGCACTCGTGGCTTGAGAGGTTGATTGAAATAGCGAGGAGCAGATTCCTGAGTACATTAAACCAATTCTGGAGGAGTTTTCAGAAGTCCTCCCACAAGATCTTCTAGGTGAGTTGCCTCACTGCGAGACATTCAATATGCTATTGACTTAATCCCAGGAGCAACTTTACCGAACCTGCCCCACTATAGATTATAGAATGAACCCAACTGAACATGCGGAGTTACAACGCACGTAGAACAGTTACTTGATAAGGGGTTCATCAAAGAGAGTTGAGCCCATGTGCAGTTCCCGCACTTTTGGCGCCAAAGAAGGATGGTACATGGCGTATATGTGTGGATAGCACGCAATCAATAGGATTACTGTCAAGTACCGTTTCCTCATTCCCCGTCTTGATGATATGCTGGATCTGATGTCAGGTGCCACAGTCTTCTCCAAAATTGATTTTAAGAGCGGGTACCACCAAATTAGAATCTGGCCAGGGGACGAATGAAAAACCGCATTTTTAAAACTAAAGACGGGTTGTATGAATGGTTGGTTATGCCCTTTGAATTGTTCAATATTCCTAGCACCTTCATAAGAGTGATGACCCAATTGTTTCGACCATTTATCAGTAAATTCGTAGTGGTATATTTTGATGATATACTGATCTACAGCCAAACTCAGGAGCAACATGTGGAACATCTGAGGCAAGTCCTCTGCACACTCTAAACTGAGAAGTTTTATGCAAATTCAAAAAAGTGTGCTTTCTATATAGACAGGGTTATCTTCCTAGGATTTATGGTTTTATCCGAGGGGGTTTTCACGGACCCTGAGAAGGTGAAGGCAATAACCGAGTGGCCACAACCTCGAACGATTTAGGGAAGTCAGGAGTTTTCACGAGTTAGCCACTTTTTACCGTCGGTTCATAAAAAATTTTAGTGCTATTATGGCACCTATAACCGATTGCTTAAAGAGCGAGGGGGTTCTAGTGGACTCCTGCTACCTCCAAAGCTTTCGCTGAAATTAAGAGAATGATGACGGAAGCTCCTGTAATGCGTCTCCCTGACTTTTCAAAGGCATTTGAAGTAACATGTGAAGCATCGGGACTGACAATAGGTGGTGTACTGAGTCAGGAAAGCCACCCCATTGCTTATTTCAGCGAAAAACTAAATGATGCCCGACAACGGTACTCCACATATGACAAGGAATTTTATGCGGTTATACAGACTTTGCGCTACTAGAGGCATTATCTGTTACACAGGAATTTGTGTTGTATTCAGATCATGAAGCGCTAAGGTACCTCAACTCTCAGAAGAGACTGAATGCGAGACATAGTAAATGGGTGGAGTTCCTGCATGATTACACATTTGTTCTCAAACACAAGGCAGACATTGAGAATAAGATCGTTGATGCGCTCAGCCGACGTGTCATGACTTTGATAACTATGAGTACAAAATTGATTGGATTCGAGAGGTTGTGAGAGGAGTATGACTCATGTCCCAACTTTGAAAAAATTTATGTCACATTACGAGACGGTCATGTTCGTGAAATGTACAATTATCTTCTACAAGAAGGTTATCTATTCAGATTCCGTAAGCTATGCATTCCGCGCACGTTCCTCAGGGATTTTCTCTCTTGGGAAGTACATGCTAGAGGTTTGGCTGGATATTTCGGTCAAAACAAGACAATTGAGGCTGTTGAATATCGATTCTATTGGCCGAGTTTGAAAAGAGATGTCGCTAAGATAGTTAGCCAATGTCGCACGTGCAAACTGGCCAAGCAACAAAAGCAGATTGTCGGGCCTTACACTCCTCTCCCGATACCCAATTGCCCGTGGCAAGACGTGAGCCTAAATTTCATATTAGGATTGTAAAAAACCCAGAAAAGACACAACTCTATCCTAGTAGTAGTCGATCGATTCTCGAAAATGGCTCACTTTATCCTGTGTTCCAAGACCTCAGACGGAGGAACACGACGCTATCTCATTAAGTAGAAAGGAAAACCTGATTCAGAAAATTCTTAGATTACCAAGGGAGACCTCCGACATTTTGATCATGATCTACTGGAGCGCTATCAGAGCCAATAGCAGTTCTGCCCCCCACGCTCGACAGGGTCGAGTCCTTTCCACCAGAGAGAATTAATGAGGACATCAGGTCGCTTAGGGGCCGATTCGATTGAGTATACTTCAGGAAGTGATGCAATGCAGTTCTTTGACTTTAGATTGGTTTTGTTTCAGATTTATTTGTAGTAGATGTTCCTTCGTTTTAGCTTTATTTTTTGTAGCAGGTGTTCTTTTGTGGGCGTTTAGTACCACATCGATTATTTTTCATAGTCATCTTTTATAAAGCCTATATAAGGCCCCTAAACTATGTCATTGGATTTATTGAATGATTAAAAATTTCATCAAATTATCTGGTTTAATTCTTGAGTTTATCTGCTCTTAAATTTTGGGTGAGAAGCCCACGTAAGGGTGAAAATCAGAAATTTATCCTGCTTTGAATTTGAAAATTCGGTTACGATTTGAAGGCGATTGCGATCCAGGTTAGTTTTACATCAAAAAGTGTCAACAAACTATAGTAATACTATGAATACAATGTCCGAGAAGTGTTGGAAACATTTCCCCCTTTTCAGACATGGCAAGGTCACAGTCTCCGATACAATTTCAGGCTTGATCTAATATAATTTGTTAGGATTTGAGATCATTTATTTTAGAATTTGAATTTATTCCATTTGATTTAAGTAAGGGGGATTACTATAACTAGTTATAAATGGTTATTTGAATCTAGTGGAGTTGTTTAGTTAGTTAGAGTAGCTAGTGACAGCTTATTCTCTTAAAAAAAGAAGAATCATGTTATTTAGACTATACATTTTGGACTAAAAATAGACTCAAGAAAACGTAAAGTGGGGCCCTATCTTTAAAAAGTTATGTGTGCGTGCACATGTAGCTAGGTATATATATTATTCTCTTAGATCTAGTTGTAGTTCAGCAAAAATAGTCCAATTAACATTATTCAAAAAAGGTAGTAACAGCTGGTTATTTGAATTTATTTGTATTGTTTAATTAGTTATGACTAGATAAGATTTTTATTTTGATTTTATGTCATATAAAGCTTATAAATAAGGAGATTTCCCAGAGTTGTGATCAATTTTGAAAAGCATAACGGATAAGTCATTTTTGTTTGAGTTTATCCCTTGTCTCCACCTCCTATTTCCCCTTTTTTGTGTTGCTGTTGTGTTTTGCAACAGTTAAGTCATTAGTATTTGGCTATTGGGTTATTGGGTGGTTACTCATATTTACCTATATACCCTCCTTGTCTTCTATATACATCTTGTAACTCTTTTTTATCCAATATACAATCTTCTTTTAGGGTTTTCTACTTCTCTACAGTAACAAAATAACCACCAAAAACCCCACATATCATTTTTTCTATTGAAAAAACCTCAGATATCTAACTCCCTTTGTTCAAACTCTCCCCTTGGATGCACCAGTGTCAAACATTGAATTTCCCTGCACACGATGATCCACCCGGACATAGAATATCTACCTCAAGATTTGGGGTTTAATTTTATAATCCATCACTCATGTGGCTCAAAACATGTATCCCCCAACAAAAGCCAGGAAAATCTAAATAAAAAATAGAAGCAAGAGCAGACCGACAAATTTTGCCCATGGATGAGAAACACTAAGCAAGATTTCGTAATAAACATAAAACTAACCAAAGGGTCAAAATACATTGATTTAACATTCATTTCCCATGACTAGTTTGTTTGCTAATATCTGATAATCATTTATAGGTATTTTAAGAAGACATGGTTAAACACACGGTTAAGGTTAGAGTAGAAGAAGGGACAAAACTTGATCCACAAAAATTCTATCATAATTCTAGATGTTAACTGAAAAGGTTAGGGAAATCCAAGTAATCTGAAGGATAATTATTTTATCCAACTTTTAGTGGTGAACAAACAAGGGAGTAGTGAGAGCATGAAGGCAATTTGGAGGTTCAGCAAAGAGTGCTTGAAGTGACGACCAGAAAACCATAGGATAGGACTCAAGAGGCGTGATGTTGACCATAGACCAGCATCATCCCAGTTTTGCTACAGCAAAAGCAAAGCCACCTTGCCAACCAATTTAAGTCATTGAGAAGCTTGAAAATATTAGGAAACAAAAAACACCAAATAATGTGACATATTGTGCATAAGCTGTGCTCTTTCATTTTATTAACAAAAGAAATAAGGCCTCAAATTTGGATAATCTTCAATCATAAATCATTAAAAAAAATGTCAAAAGATAATTATACCTTGGAAGCCTGCAGCCATTTTCCATCAATCCACTCATGATGAAGCCTCAAATCATTATGCCCAAATTCTCTCTCTTCGTTCCAAGGCTTAAAGTAGACCATATATCTTGGACCCTCGAGAACCTTTGAAATCACTCCCACCCACCAGCCATCATTGTGGAAAGCATCAACTTCTTCAAGCAATTTGAAGTTATCAACCACAGGAGTATTGGGAGGAATGTGCCTGATCTGCAAAGAATCCACAGTTTCTTTCAAAAGCTCTGTGTCATCATCTGTTCTCAAATTTTGGTATTCCACAAGGAAGGCCTCCCCATTAGACCCAATAATAGTTGCAGTATACCAGGCTCCACAGAAACCTTCATCATCACTGCTAACCTCCACCATATCCCCTTGATTAAACTCCATGCGCAATAAATTCTGGACACAAATATAGAAGGTGAACAACTAGTCAAATTAGAGAATAATAGATTTTACAGTTAACTACTTGAAAACTTGGAAAGTATCCATAGCAAGATTGCAAAACTTTGCTGGGTCTTGGAAAATGAGTGTGCACGCAAGATGTGAATGCAAAACTGTTAAAAGGCAAATTGTGCATACATTGCAATGTCTCCTAGGCAACAAAGTATACCACCACTTGTTAAAAAAATTAGGTACACAACCATAATCTGGGGAATACCCGTGCATGATTTGCGGACTACTATACCAAGCAAGAATTCAGACCATGGTAAAAATCCCAGTCTTGAGATCCATATACATCTTGCAAAGTATGATGAACGGACACGGACACGGGACACGAACACGACACGGCAAAATCCAAAAAATTAGGATACGGGGACGCGACAAGCAATATATTTTTTGTTATTATATAAAGATAATGATGAGGACATCACACCAGTGTTTCTTTGTCTTAATTTATTTTTAAGTCTAGTTGTTCTTTATTGTGTTTTAGTACCACATCGGTTATATCCGAGAAGTGTCCTTTTGTAAAGCCATAAAGAAGCCTCAGTACTTTTTTATTGGTAGACAATGAATAAATGAAAATTTTCAATTATATTTCTTGAGCCCTTGAGTTATTGAGATTGAGGTGTGAAGCTCGTGGCGTAAGAGGTGTGAAGGCCAAAATCTATCTGGTTCTTATTTTTATCTCTTAAACCCTAATTTTTTTAAACATAGTTTCTTGTCAAAACCCTAGTTTTCTATCTCTTTTACTTTGAAGGCGATTATGATCCTCCCGTATTACATCAGTTTGGTATCAGAGCTTTGGTCACAATCCCCTTCAAATTTTCTTCGTTCTTCAAAACCCTAGATCTAGATTCCTAAATCTATTCAAAAAAATATTGTTCAAATTTGATTGAAAATCCGGTCGAAAATCCAAAAAAAATCCTTTCAAAAATCCCCAAAACAAATCCCACATCACACTGTTCTTCCTCTCCCTCTCACCCTCGTCTGCATCAAATCAAACCCAACTTTCTCCCGCCGCCAAACCCTAATCTCTGCCGCTGCCGCCTTCTCTCCGCTGCACCCTCGCCCTCGCCGACCTCACACCACCATTGCTGCGGTCCCGCCTACCTCCTCTCCTCTTGTTCCCATCTTCACTGATAACTGACAGTCTCTCTTCTTTCTCCATCTTCATCATCATCCTCACCATCTCCACTATCCCCTTCGTCGTCCCTACCCCCAGCTTCACAATCATTAACATCATCATCACCACACCATCTCCGTCATCATCATCGTCTCCCCCACCATAACCTTCCCTCGACGGTGAAGCTCCATAACTCCGCTCAGATCTGAAGGCCTGAGATCATTTCGTCGAGATCTCCCTCGTGCTCCTGCATCCTCGACTGTAACACTGACCGCTGCCTGCATCCCTCGTGCTCACCGACCGATGCATGCGTCACCGACTGCATCCAACAATCAAATCTGCAGCCAAAATCTCGTCGCCATCATTGTCGGATCGTCGAGGTCTCGTTGTCGTTCATGGTCATCATCGCCACCTCGCTGATGGACATCGACCTCGTCTTCGACGCCAACGGGTGTCGTTTCCTGCCACCGTGTGCTTCGACAACGCCGCCAACCACGGGTTTGAGAGTGGTATCAGATCAATTTGGGTTTAAACCAAGTCGGGTTTAAATTTCAAATCCACTAAGGGACCCGACCGTTTCCGACTTGGATCCGACCCGCTCAGTTGTTGACATCATCGGCTCAACGGGCCGACTTCAAGCCGCTTGCCATCGGCTCGAGCCAGGCCGACTTGGAGCGCCGCTCCAAACCAAGCCAATCCTGAGTCGACCGAGTCGTTGCTGATATCGTCGGCTTTACACTAACATCAGTAGCTCTCTGAGTCGTACCATTCTAGCATCTTGCGCAGTATCGAGCCCATTTTAAGCCCGTTCGGAGTTCGATTCGAGTTCCGTCTGAAGCGTTGGATTCGTGACTGAGTCTCGAAACTACTGGAAAAAATTCACAGCAGCTGGACAGCAGAACCAACCTCCACGAGCTCGCATTCGGTGCCGATACTATTCGTGCAACAAAAAGTACTGTTTCGGTCCCTCATTTCTAGTCCAATTTGAGCTCAATTCGAGACAATTTTCTTTCATCTCATACTATTACCATTACAGGACCTTGTGGGTGATTTCAGCTCTTCGATGTGAGTATTTCTTCGAAGAATTTTAGAGGAATTTTGTGTTTGGGCTTGAACGACTCAACCCTCAAGTGATATTCTAATTTGAGCTAGATTGTTAACTGTTAAATTACTTGTAACTACTATTTGGATTAAAATAATCTATTGATTGAATTGCTATTTGCTTCCATCTAGTGATTGCATCAGTGTATGTCACTTTTCATCACTTTAGGAGTGCATTTTCTTTACATTTAGACTTAAACTTTAGGATAATTTTTTCACTTAGTGCATGCACTTAGTTTACTTGAGTTTAGGATTCTCCACTACATCATTATTAGATTTTGTATTTGAGACATCATGACTAGTCAATTATAGGGACCATCTCTTAGTCCAGCTATACAACCTCTGTCAGGGTCATATGTCCGTTCAGGATTACGTAGCCATATTTAAGGATTTAATCCATCGTAGTGACGTGAGAAAGCACCATTCTGAGACTATAGCTAGGTTTGTTTGGGTTTTACGGTCTAAAATAAAGTGTGTTATGATTACTGACTCCTATGATTTAGACATTATTAAAGGGCCTTTGATATTGAATAAAAAATAGACTTGACTTTCAAAACGTTAGTTAATGCCAAAGCCCAGTGTTCTAAGTGTGAGGGATATAGACATTATGATTATCAGTGCCCTTTGGAGAGTCAACATGTTAGAACTGTGCCTAATGATGATGTTGACGACTCGAAGGCTGTTGAGGATGTCCACGTTCCTTCTAAGACTGTTAGTATAATTGAAAACATATCAGTTAGTTCTGACACTCTGATTATTGAAGAGGTCCACATGTGTTCTGATGATACCAGTGACAACGTGGATGAGTTATTTGAGCCTAATATACTCGTAGTGCCTAGTAAGTCATTTGAGTTTTTTGGTGCTGAATATAGTTTTATGATCCTTACCACCGAATCATATTCTAGTGAGTCATCAAAGTTCTTTGCTACAATCCTGATTTCTAGTGCTTCTTTTTTGGGTTGTTTCGAGTTTGTCTGAGTCCAATATAGCTCCATCTGCGGGGTTATATGTGTGCATTCCTAGGCATCTCAGATATATTCTTTTCTCATCTTTAGAAATTATTTCTAGAGTGTCTATTGCATTACATTTGCATGTTGCACATATTGATGATATCACTAAGTTGATAACAATTTGCAATGATATTTACAAATTTGTTACATACTCATATAGTATTTTGCAGAAATTTACAGTTGATAATTAGGTGATGGTTACGAGCCACCCTGAGGCCATGAGGATGTTGCACACCGGCGTGCAGATTTCTATAGAATTCTGAAGAGGAGCATTTTCATTAATTATGAGTTGGACATTCCATGGGATCCTGGTATTAGTTCTGTCTTCGCAGGAATGATGCGCCTCTGTCCGCTATCGGTGCCTTGATCGAGCTGCCATCTCCTATAACCGATCCGTCACAGAGGCCAGCTCCACCACCACCATGGTCTCATGTGATGTACCAGTGTTGCTGCCATGGCCACCACCTTGGCTCGATTGAAATGCTTCATGAGAGGAGCCATCACTTAACAAGCTCGAGTTTCTCCCACCTCGGGGGAAATGATGAGGACATCACAATAGTTTTTCTTTGCCTTGATTATTTTTGAGTCTAGTTGTTACTTTATTTTGTTTTAGTACCACATCGATATCCGAGAAGTATCCTTTTGTAAAGTCTATAAATAGGCCTCAATACTTTCTTATTGGTAGACAATAAATAAATGAAAATTTTCAATTATATTTCTTGAGCCCTTGAGTTATTGAGATTGAAATGTGAAGCGCGTAGCATAAGGGGTGTGAAGCTCCATAGTATAAGGGGTGTGAAGCCCAAAATCTATCTGGTTATTATCTTTATCTCTTAACCTCTAATTTCTCTTATTTTTTTGTAAAAACCCTAGTTTTCTATCTCTTTTGATTTGAAGGTGATTGTGATCCTCCCATATTATATCAGATAAATTTATAAAATATCAATCAATAAACTAAAATACAATCAACATGTATACATAATATAAAATATCACAAGTTTGTAACAAAATTATAACTGAAGATCATAAGATCAGAAGTTATCAACCAAGTTAACCAACAAATTATTATCATAAGTTCAAAACAAAATTACAACTGGAGTCAGACATCAAGGATCAAAATGAAGTTGAAGATAGTTCAATGACTTCTTCATTTACATTATCTCCTCCATCATCCGCAAACAACACGGCCTCCATCGTGGGTTCATCAAGAGAAAGAGCAGTAAAATCTAGAATACTGACACACTAAAATAAGTTAAAGCCATCTCCGTCAATATCCCACACCCTTGTTTTCTCTTACATTATATTCGTCTGAACTTCAAGAAAGCAAACGGAGGTTGTTATGCGCATGCACTAGCTCTTTCGCTTGTGCTGGGGTTAATTTGTTTCTCTTTAAGGAGTGGATGGAATATATACTCCAATTTCTTTCACAAGAGGAACATAGTTGGCCTAGAAACTTTAAAGCCAACACTTGTAAATTTAAAGTTAAGGAACCATAAAGAACCCACCAACACTTCGTATCTACAAATCCTCTATCACGAAGAGAATGTAGATCGGCAAAAGCACTTAAAGCGCCTAAAAATCTAGCATACTCACTCAAAGTGCCCGAAAATCTAGCAAACTCTATGTTCACCGCCTGTCATTCATCGAGGTTGGGATCAGTGTTTTAAATGTCGGCCGATATTTCCGAAATGTCGGCCGACATTTCGTTTTCAAGTCCTCACCGCCACGACATCCCCACCCGCATTTGAAATGGCGTTTTAGAAAATGTCGGCCGACATTTTGAGAAAAACCCAATATGTTGATTGGTCTTAAAAGTTGGAGCAATTAAGAAATTTTAACAATGAATTAGTGAATATATACAAAATGTTTAAGTTAATTATACATATCCTAAACATATTTATATAATTTTGTATAAGTTGTGTATGTATTATCTTGATAAGAATTTTTAAATTACATTATTTAAGACATCTAGGATATATATTTGTTATTCGTCATGACGTCCGAAATTTACTAAATGGCCCCGAAATATCTCTGAAATCTGAAATTCGACATCTGATTACGACATCCGACATTTCCCTGATATCCGACATTTAAAACACTGGTTGGGATAGTATCCCTTCAAATATTTGCCTATTTCGGAAGAGATCTCATCTTCATGGGGAGCTTGTTGAGATATATTCTCATTAAGCCAAACATCATGATGATACCTATTAACATAAAGAATAACTGTATTAAAGAATAACCGCATTAAAGAATATGAATTATAATATAAACTTAGATATTACCTTCGATTCAAAGAATGGGCCAAACATTGAAGTGGTGTGTTACTCTTGTTCCATAGATCCTTCAAGATTTGATGTACGACATCATAAAAAGGTGATTGTTCATTTTTTTCTTCATGCCGATAAATAGCACTTTTACTACCTTTCTCGATCATTGTGTCCTATAGGTCATAATGAAGAGACGGCATGTCAGTGTCGGTGACCTTAACATGTCATAAATTAGATCGGTGAAGGCAATGAAATGTTTATCTTGTCCCACCAAAAATCTTCAACACTTTCTTTTTAAAAAATTGTGTTTGTCCCCACATCATCATCCATATACATGTTCTATCAATCACTAAGAATTAAATCTTGGAGGTTTCTTTTGATGACTTAATCCTCTTCAACATGATAATCCAAAAAGTAAATCTAGTTTATACAACAGCAAGAAGATTCATCTTGAAATAGTCACTGAACATGACAAGCCTCATGAAATGGTTCATGATAAAATTCTTTATGATCAATGCATCATTTGAGACCTCAATAATCCAACTACATTGTTCATAAGTTACAGTATTTGCCTCTATATTTTTTAGCCGCACAAATATTCTTAAGTGCAAGATTAAGAGTGCACACTACACAAATAGTCCAAAAGATATGAGGATACTTGCTCTCCATAATAGCACATGTGGCCTTGCATGTAGAAGCGTTATCGGTTATGATTTAGATGACATTTTGAGCCCCAACCTCTTTAATACAATCTTCAAGCTTCTCCGCAATGTAATGCATGTCTTTTACGTCTCCCTCGGCATTTACAGAGTTCAATAACATCAAACCACTTTCGGTCACTGCCATGGAATGGATGATAGGTCTTCTTTGCGCATTCACTCATCCATCACTACAAATGAGACCCTTTTTGCTTTCATGTACCCCTTATGGGCTCCATCAACCTCTCTACATGAGATTTCTCATGTTGCAAGAGCGATCCTCAAAAAAATCTCACGTTGCAAGAGAGTAATCCTCAAAGAATTGTACCCGGGAGGTTTGTAGCCGGTGATTGATTATTTATGGCAAATTTAAATGTCTTGACATACAATGAATTTCTTGTCAAATTAAATGACAATCTAACGGTATAGAATATCCTCGCAATAATGCAATCTAATTCATTTTTTGTCACTTTATTGAACGCCTAATCCACAATGTTAACCCCCTCCTCTTCTTCGATTCACTTAGACCACTTGCACTTCCACCAGCTGCACTTGATGTTGAAGATTCCTAGACATAGCCTTCAATCTCATCTCCTTTAGCTCCATATCCTTTGTCATGTCCTTTATGTTGTGGGATTTAACCATTGCATACATCTTTATTTTTTGTCCGCTTATCCGCATGAGATGAGACTTGACACTTGAGTATGATCCATTAAATATTTCAAGGCAATAACTGTTGGCCCAAAAGCCCTTCACCCTAGTTTTGATAATGATAATCTCATGAAGTTATTAGTACTAATGATTTTTTTGTTTATAAGTCACAGTTTATTGTTAGAGTTATGTTAGCTTCTCCAAAAGGCTCACAAGTTTTGAAGCTAACAACAAAGTGATCCAAGAGCTCAAGCATCAAGAACACACATACGACTCAAGGTTGGAGTCAAGCTGAAGAGATCAAGAGAGTTGCAAGATTGAAGCAATCGAGAAGAATTATTTTTTTATTTAACAATGTAAGATTTAAATTTGTGAAAACCAATTTTAGAGAGTTGAATTGCTCAAGAGATTCACACACACACAAGAAATCTATTGTGTTTTGTTTCTAAATTCTTGAAAAAAAATTTGATAGTTTAAATCGTTTTCAAAATGGTATTTTGATTCATGATTTTTGAAAAAGAATTTCTATTTTTACAAAAACAAGTTCTATACTTGTTCTGTTGATTTAGGATCACATATATTTGAGCTTCATATATATACATAAACTTTATTTTATATAAAAATTCGAAATGTTTTGGTGAAAAATCAAAAAATATTTCCAAACATTTTCAAGAATGAGTTTTGACCCATTGCCGGTCGACTGACATGCATACTTGATTGCTCTGTCGGTCGACCGAGCGATCGATCAGTTTTGCACGGACATGCACATGTATAGCTTGTGCACGTCAGTCGACCCCCCGGTTGATTGTGTGTAAGGGCTATGCTCTCTGCTTATTAGCATTGACTGACCGACCGGTCGACCGACTGAGACACCAGAGTTCTCTATTGGATTCGGTCGACCACCTGGTCGACCTTATCCCCAACGATCAAAATTTGACCGTTGGGGGTCGACCGATAGGCTTGTTAAAGCCTAATTAACCCCAAATGGCTATATTTTTAATCTGTCTTTTCTGGGTTAATCAATAACAGCTATTTTGGGTCTCTCTTCTATTTTGATCCTCTATAAATAGAAGTACTGTAGAAAAACTCTAAGAAAACAAGAAAAACATTTTGATAAATATTTCCAATTATTTTAGTGAAGATTTTCAAAAGAAATCAAGTTTAAGCCTAAATTCCAAATACAAGTTTTTCAATATTTGTCTCTTCAATCCAAATACTTCAAAGCTTCACTCACATTCATACTCTGAGCTTCAAATTCCCTACATTGGTTATAAGATTGTGTTGTGAGCTATTTGGTGATCTAGGAGAGATCATTCCACTTCTTGTATTCAAGTGTTTTAAAAGTTGCGGCCTCAAACGAGTTTGCGAGTTCATGATTGTATGTGTTGCGGCACCGAGTGAGAGGACTTGCCAGTCCGGTCGTTCTTGCGAGAACGTGTAGAGTTTGTAATCTTACGGGATTAAAACATAGTGAAAATCCATTATTACAGTGAAGGCGAGGAAGTAGAGCAATGGCTCGAACCTCGAAACATATTCTTACGCTTATGATTGCCTTCTCTCTTTCTCTACTCAACTCACTCCGTTTATATCTTGCATGTTATATTGTGTTATCATCTTTTACTAGATATATCTTATGCTTCATTGTTCTAATTATATGGATTGTTTCCTTGCTCTTTGTATTGCTAGAGAGAATTAGTTGTTTTTAATTTCACATTATTTGTCATAGATTTTTAGCTACACTTATTCACCTCCCCTCAAAGTGATTTCAATTGGTATCAGAGTCAAGTACTATAGATTTTTGATTTTTGGTTTAACTACCTTACAGTGATCCTTGTTTGGCTAAATTCTTTATTGCGCTTTTCATATATTCATTTGCTTGATTTCATGGCATCACATTCTCTAGCATTAAGTCTTCACTCAAATGGTGATGGGTTGAACTTTCCTATTTGGAAAGTGAAGAAAATCTTATTCCTTAAGTCTCTAGAATTTAGGGTGCAAAGGCCATTACTAAGAAGTTAATAAAACCACATGGTGATGATGATTTATGGTCCAAGGCCACCGCTAAGGACTATGAGGCTAATGCCAAGGCACAATATGCATTGACACAGGCATTGAATGATGATGATCTTTCTCGTGTTATAAATTGTAAATCCTCATTTGAGATATGGAATGACTTAATCATAACTCATGAGGGTACCTCACAAGTCAAGAGATCTAAAATAGATTTGCTTTGTTCTCAATATGAGAATTTTTATATGCTTGACAATGAAACAATAAATGAATGCTTACCACTTTACTAAATCTCTAATGGATTGTCTTCCTTAGGTGATGAGATCAAAAACGACCAAAAAGTAAGAAAAGTAGACCATTCCCAAAGCTTGGGAGGTCAAGGTAATGACTCTCAAGGAGCTCAATGATCGTGAGGAGATGGACTTCTCCAGCTTCATTGGGAATCTCAAAACACATGAGATGGAGATGAAGGTTCATGAAGGTAGAGAACCTCTAAAGAAAAAGTCGACTGCCTTCAAGGCTACTCCATCCATTATGGAAGAAGAATCGATGGATGAAGGTGAGAAAAAAGACTGGCATGCTTATTAGGAAAGTTGACAAGATGTTCTATAAGAAAGGAAGGATGAGCAACTTCTTGAGAACAAGACCACCAATGAAGAATGAAAGAAAGAAAGAAGAGATGGGTCCATATTTCATTGCAAGAAGAGGGGCATTTGATAGCTGATTGTTCATCTTTCCAAGCTACCACATCTAAAAGAGCACACAAGAAGGCTATGGTGGCCACTTGGGATAACTCGGAGACCAAATCCAATGAGAAAGCTGATACCGCCAATGTTCGCTTCATGGTCAATGGGGATGACCCCACCAAAGTATCTCTAGAAACTTTTCTTGATGATGATGATGAACTTACTATTGATGAGCTTGGTAGACTTTTTGGAAGAATTGCAAGAACGCTACGAGCTTTCAAAAATTCGAAACAAGAAATTGAGAAAAGAGAATGGTTTTTTGAAAAACAAGCTTGATATTGTTTTTAAAAAAAGCAGAATTATCTATTTGTTTTGAAAAGACTAAAAATAATTTTGAGCCTCATAAACATATTTGCAAGGGCAAAAGCCCTAAAATAGTTTCTGATCAAAATGAATTTGAGTCTTTGAAAAATAGAATTCATGTTTTAGATGCAAGTTTAAAGAAATGTGCTTTTGATATGAAGAAAATTGACTCCAAGTTTTCAAAGGAAAAAATCAAAGGAAACACACTCCACGAGCACACACCAAGTATGCACGCAATGCACAACACACGCATGCTCATTTGTATGGCAGGTGTACACTTGTACACTGGCCGCAAAAGCCATCTTGCACAATTGTTATTCAAGATTGAATTTGAAGAATAATAATATTTGAGTTTGAGAAAATACTAACACCCAAGGACCCAATAAGATATGGGTACCAAAGAACACACCAAATTTAATTGATGTAAGTGTGTTCTCCTCCAAGACTTAGAAAGAGGTGGCGCCTTAGTGGTGATTACATTTGGAGCTTGAAAAACATACCATTTTGATGCACCCCTATCAAGAAAGCAAGGTATAAGAACACCACCTTTTAAAATGGAGATTACTTGCTTAAATTGTATCGGTAACATCTTCACTTGTTTTAAGCTTAAATTAATTACATATTCATATTAGTTAGTGTAGACTCCATACATGTTATCCATGCATAGATATAATGAGTTGATTGACTTCTTGCATGTATGTGTAGTTGTTTGAATTCATACAATTTTGTTGTTTTAAATTGTTCATATAATAGTATATTTCAATTTCATTTGGTATAATTTCATGATTGTTTACATAAAATACACACATGATGATAACATAGACTCTATTTGTGTTTCCCGTGTTTTATGCCTATGTGTGTATTATCATATATGCTTGTATTTTAATATAAACATATATAAGTATTTTTGAAAATTTTCTAAGATAATATTTACTTCATTTATTAAGCATAAAAATAAGAAAGCAATTGTGCACCTCAACTCTTAGTCTAGAGGATGATGAGGAGAAGTTCAGAGTCATCAAAGGTGTACGGCTTCATTTCTTAATTTTTAATGGCTTAATTTACTTTTATGAATGTTTTTAAATCATTTTTGAACAAATTATTGGTGCAAATATTTCTTATAAATTTTTGTTGGATTAAAAAAAATCTCTCAAAATATTTTTATCCATTATGTAGGATTTTACAAGTTTATTTCAATAAAATCAACTTTTAAATTTTAAATTTTTTAAAATTTTTGATTTTGGGGCAGTTCTGGTCGACCGAGTACTGAGAGAGGCTTGAACTCTCATCTCAGTCGACCGCCCGATAGACCGAGTGAGTTTGTCTGGACTTACTGGTTTGTTCAATCGACTGTCCAGTCGCCCGCAGTGAACTGCAGTACACTGGGGTTGATCGACCGTCCGGTCGACCGATAATCATTTTAAATGCTTTTAAAGACAGTTTTCAAAACCCTAGACTTCATTTTTCTTTCTTCTTCCCTCTTCTCTGTCGACTTCAAACCCTAAACCATCCACCTCTCTGAAATTCTTCCATCCCACTTCAAATCCCTTCAAGATTTTTTCAATTGGACTCGGATTCAACGTTTAGAGTTGATTTATGAAGAAATTTACTTTAACTGGGTATATTTCTTAAATCACTCTCTTCCAATTTTCACTGCTTTTACTTTGAATTTTCAGTCTATTTTCATTCTATATCATGTCTGAAAAAAGATCAAGGCATAACAAACCTGAGAAATGTAAGAAAATTGATTCTAGATCCAAATCCTCTTCCCATGGCCCCTTTGTTTCAGGGAATGCTAATTTAAGCATTTCATCCTCTACAAGAAGTAGATAATTTCTGAGAGATCAGTGGTGCTCGTCGACTTTGAGCGCCTCAACCTTAATCAAATCTTTAGAGCCAATTCTTTAGAATACCTTGTCACTACTAAAGAGCACGTTTATCCCGAACTCGTCTATATGTCTATTCTAACCTATCCTTCTGAGAAAATATCATTCACTCTCATGTTAAAACTTTTGATATTGACATCTTTTGAAGGATTTGCTCGAATTCTTCATTTATCTTGCAAGGGTGCAGACATCTCTTTGACCTTGATTTTGATGGCTTCGAGCTTCCCAACGGTGAGATTGCTTTCACCGCCTCCGGATTATTGCACAATAATGATAATCCAAGCTTAGTGAAGAATAAGGAGGTGAAGTATTATACTCTCACCGTCCAAGTTCTAGCTAAGGTTGTATTTTTCAATCTACTTCTTAAATCGGATGAGTAACCATGCACGGGGTAGTGCACCACTTCTTATATATTGCCTTTTGAAAGGCATCAGAGTTAATATCCCAAAGCTCCTCATTGACTTCAAGTTATGTAAGCACCTTATAATTCTGAGTAGGAATCTTCCTTAATGGATGATTGTTACTCATCTTCTCAGATATCACAATTAACATCATCGGTGAGACTGCCTATCCTCCTTCTGTTGATATTGATCGTACTCTCTTGAAGATGATACGATCCGACACTCGCATGCATGCTCAACCCTCTTCTGTTAAGCTTCCACCTCAGTTTGCTTCTGGTTCCTCTATATCTTTTGCAAACCCATACTTTGCCCTGATGAACTAGATGACTGTTATGTCCCGAGACATTCAGAGGACACAGCGAAGATTTTGGCTAACCAGAAAGAATTTAAGAACACACTTGCTTATGATTATTCATCACATCATTATTATCAAGCTTGTACAGATTATTCCTTTGCTCAGCATGAGTGGCCTCAGCCCATGCCTACTGGTTACACGTCCACTTCTTGCCGAGGGTCCTCCCTTCGAGCCATGGGTTGTTCCCACAGAGCCTGTTGGCGAGTACTGTCCGGTTGTTGATCGACGCTCCACTTTACACCGCTGACGAGGATTTCATTAGGGATGAGTGAGTTGTTCCTTGTTTCCTACCTTTTTGATGTTGACAAAAATGGGGAGAAGTTGGAGATATCTGGAGATTTCTAGAGAGTTATTTTGTGTTTTCAGTATTTTATTTCAGTAACTTTAGCTTTGTATTAAACTTGAATATTTGGTGACTTTGTAATTTGTGTAAAACTTTAAGTTGTGATGGATTATATATTGGTACTATGTATTGTGGCTTTGTGACTTTGTTATGGTTGTGATATGATTTTTTTGTGATATGTAACTTGTGGCTTTAATGATATTTTGCACTTTGTTACATCTTCATATATGTTAGTCACGTGTTCTAGTTTTGTTACTATTTTGAGTTAATCTATTGATACTTGAGATTGTTTTGTTTAAATGGTTGGTTTGCATCTTTATATGTGATTTCTCTTATGATCATCCATTGCATCATTATTTGGAGGGATGGAGGTTTGGATGGTTCGAGGAAACCATGAGTGCATACTAATTTGCATCTCTATATCCTTGTATGAATGAATGTTATGCATAGAGCTTACATCATAATAATCCTATATTTATGCTTTACTTGTCGCATTGAGCTTAAATGATCTATTTCATATATGCATGTGTTTAAGAGGAGTTTCACAAGAAGCCTCTTCCATATTTATTTAAAATAGCTCCATGAATTTTGTCATCATAAAAAAGAGGAAGATTGTTGGCTCAAAGACCCTTCACCCTAGTTTTGATGATGATAATTTCATGAATTTATTAGTACTAATAATTTTTGTTTGTTTATAAGTTACATGTTTATAAAAGATTGTTAGATTTATATTTAGCTTCTCCAAACGACTTACAAGTTTTGAAGCTAACAATAAAATGATTCAAGAGCTCAAGCATCAAGAACACACAGGACTCGAGGTTAGAGTTAAGCTCAAGAGAGCAAGAGACTTACAAGATTGAAGTAATCAGAAGAATTGTTTTTCTTGATTTAACTATGTAATAGTTAGATTTGTCAAAATCAATTTTAGAGGTATGAATTGCTCAAGAGATTCACACATACAAGAGATTTATTGTGTTTTGTTTCTAAATTCTTGAAAAGAATTTTCAGAGTTTAAATCATTTTCGAAACGATATATTGATTCATGGTTTTTGAAAAACATATTTTTTGAAAAAGGATTTCTATTTTTACAAAAACAAGTTCTATATTTTACTTTTTGTGTTGATCTAGGACACACATATTTGAGCTTCAAATATATACATGAACTTTGTTTTATATAGAAAATTCAAAATGTTTTGGTGAAAAATAAAAAAGTATTTCAAAACATTTTCAAGTATGAGTTTTGGTCCATTGTTGGTTGACCGTCATTCGACATGCAGAGCTGATTGCTTTGTCGGTCGACCGAGCGATCGACCAGTTTTACACGGACATGCACAAATATAGCTTGTGCACGTCATTCAACCACCCAGTCGATTGTGTGTAAAGGCTATGTTCTCTGTTTGTTACCATCGGCCGACCGATCAGTCGACCGACTAAGGCACCAGAGTTCTCTGTTAGATTCGGTCGGCCGCCCAGTCAACCGCTATCCCCAATGGTCAAAAATTTGACCGTTGGCGGTCGACCGATAGGCTTGTTAAAGCCTGATTAACCCCAAATAGCTATATTTTTAATGTCTTTTCTGGGTTAATCAATAATGATTATTTTGGGTTTCTCTCTTCTATTTTGATCCTTTATAAATAGAAGTACTGTAGAAAAACTCTAAGAAAACAAGAAAAACATTTTGATAAATATTTCCAATTATTTTAGTGAAGCTTTTCAAAAGAAATCAAGTTTGAGCCTAAATTCCAAATACAAGTTTTTCAAGATGTGTCTCTTCAATCCAAATACTTCAAAGTTTTACTCACATTCAAACTCTGAGCTTCAAATTCCCTACATTGGTTATAAGATTGTGTTGTGAGTTATTTGGTAATTTAGGAGAGATTACTCCACTTTTTGTATTCAAGTGTTTTAAAGGTTGCGGTCTCAGGGTCTGTTTGGTTGTCGTAACTGGCCGTAATTCGTAGTTGTAATTGGTAAAGTCTTTTACAATTGTAAATGAGTTACATATATGTAAATTTTACGGTGTTTGGTTGGTAATATAAAATTGTAAAGTGGGAAAGTGTATTGTACTTTACGGTGTTTGATTGTCGTAATGTATAAGTCGTAAGTGAAAAAGTTGACCACAAAATTAACTATTTGGTGATTTTAAAAGTTTTAATACTGCCAATAAATATTAAAAAAGTTAAATATTAAAAAATTTTAATATTAATATAAAAAAATATTACAAATTTGTATGACCACAAAATTAACTGTAACTAAGCTGTAAGTGAGTGGTAACTGGGTTGCAAATGAGTGTTAGTTGAGTTACGTAAGTCTTTTACGAATTACGGTCCAAACAAACGCCGTAGTTGTAACTGGGTAGTAAGTCATTTACGAATTACGGAGTTTTACGCGAAACAAACGGCCCCTCAGATGAGCTTGTGAATTCGTGATTGTGGGTGTTGCCATACTGAGTGAGAGGACTTGAGAATCCGGTCGTTCTTGTGGGAACGTGTAGAGTTGTGATCTTGCGGAATCAAAGCATAGAGAAAATCTTTCAATGCAGTGAAGGCGGGGATGTAAAGCAGTGCCTCAAATCTCGAAACATATTCTTACGTTTGCTATTACCTTCTCTCTATTTATCTACTCAACTCACTCCTTTCATATCTTGCATGCTATATTGTGTTATATTCTCTTGCTAGATTTATCTTGTGCTTCATTGTTTTAGTTGTGTGGATTGTTTCCTTCCTTATTTTATTACTAGATATCATTAGTTGTTTTTAATTTCGTATTATTTGTCATAGATTTTTAGCCATCACCTATTCACTCCCTCTAGGTGATTTCTATAACTACTCTTCTATCGCCAATTTCCTCTTCCCCTTCTAATTTTTTCCAATTTAGTTATATACTTCTATAGAGGTGTATGTTCATCCACTATTTCATTTGAGAAACATTCCACTGAAGTCATATTGCTATAAACATAACAACACAACATTATTATTTGAAGCAATTTTTACACAATCAATTATCCACACAATCAACAATCTAACATACTCAAGCAATTTTTCTACAAGATCATCTACAACAACAACAACTAAGCCATTTATCCCAAGTATTTGGGGTAGGCTACATGAACCAAAAGAGAATTACGCCGGATCGAGCACATAGATCAACTTTCTCCACTCATTCCTATCGAGTAATATGCCTTCACTAAGACATTTTGCCTATATATCTTGTCGTATTACCCCATCCATGTTTTCTTCGGTCTCCCCTGCGCTCTTTTAACTTGCCCTAAATTGATACGCTCTACTCGCCGGACTGGCGCTCTATAAGATCATCTCCCTAAGAATTAATCCACAAAATTTCACATATCCTAGGCAATTAATATCCTAAGCAATTTTTGACATAATCCACATAATTAATAATTTTACACATCCAATTAATCCACACAATTTTTGGCATATCCAAGCAATTAATATCCTTAGCAATTCTTCTTTGTGCTTTGGATCTCTCTGGTCTGCTTTCTCTGTCTCTGCGCTCTAACTCTCTCAGAGAGAGGGAGAGCAGAGACAGAGAGAGATGGAGGGAGAGACGGCCGAGAGATCGAGATCGAGATAGAGAGATCCGGAGCAGAGAGAGCGCAGAGAAGATAGAGAGAGTAAAGAGTCTTCTCTGTGCTCCTCTCTCTGCTCTCTCTGTTGTCTCTCCTTCCATCTCTCCCTCTCTGTTCCCTAGCTCCCTCTATCTCTGCTCCCCCTCTCTGAGAGGGGAGAGCAGAGAGAGCAGCGAGATAGAGAGCGCGAGAGAGATAGAAACATTGGGAAAATAGAGATCGATCGATCGAGAGAGAGAGAGAGAGAGAGAGAAGTGGGGATAAAATTACCGATGAGGACGATGACGGCGACCTCGACTAAGGATTGATGACTGCGACTTCGAATGAGGACTGACGATGGTGACTTCGACTGAGGATTAACGACGGTGACTAAGGATTACCCGATGACGACGAGGACGATGAGTTCAAATCAAGAGAGAGAACTTACCTCTCTCTGGATCGAGGACGACGATACCACCGCCAACTGCACGATCCACAGCCAAACAGTGACGATCCACAACTGATCGAGAGTAGATCGACCACGACGATGACGATCCACCGCCGCGACAGAGACGATCCACCACCACGAGGTCAACGACGAGATTGAGTTGGCATCAAAGAGAGAAAGAGATCGATTTAAGATAGGGAATTGGGGATTTAGGGAATATAGATAACGGGTCGGGTCAGATTAACGGGTCGGGTCAGAATTCTATCTCTCCCTACCCGATAACCGAGTCGTTGTGTTGGCGCCGTGTCTGGACTCGGTTTGACCGTGTCAGCGAGTCAACCGAGTTGACTCATGTCGCACATGATCAAACCATGTCTGACACGGCGACAAATATGGCGTGTCTGTGCTTTGCAGCTTGGAAAACATAATTAAAGCATCTGTTAAATCTTTTGCATACTTCAAGACTGCATAGTTCTTTACTATTGAAAAATGAATAAGTATAACCAGGAACACTGACTTCCCAAACTTCCACATATATCCAGTTAATGTAGAAGCTATTAGTTATTATGGTATGAGAAGTTGACATAAGAAACAAACTTCTTTCGTACAAAATATGATATTGAATCATTTAGTTTAGCTAAAATGAGTTTGTTCATATTACAATCACCAAAGAGCGACCCTGTTTACTTGAGGTGTCAGCAAGTTTTGGCAAAGTTTCCCTGTGCAGCATTAAGGGCATCTAGAAAACTGCGCTCGACAGCTAGAGAGGATTCTTCAACTGCCATATTATTATTTTGCAGTTCGATGATTTCATGGTCATTGTCTTCCCTTTGTCTTGCAAGTTACAATTGAAGCCCTTTCATCACGAAGACATTTGAGGGACTTTTCAAGTTCCATGAGAACCTTACCAATTAACATGAACCTCTCAACCAAATCATCTGTTCTGTTTTGTTTCTGTAATATAAATCCATCTAGTGCAGATCTCTTATCCAATAACTGCTTTTGGTCTGCTTTTATAATTTGGAAGTTCTCTACGAGGGCTCGCAACTGTTGGACAGTAAACCCATATCTTTCTAAACGGACAAGACTATTCATCATATCTTGAAGAGTGTCACCGGGATCATTGATTTGCAACTTCCTTATTTTGTTTCCCAATTACCAAAAGTCACCATGAGTCTTAAGCCATTCCCTCACGACAGTTCTCGGAATATTGCTCCAATGGAAGAAAATGTGGGTTTTGTGGCATCATTGAGAATATTTCTAATGATTCAACCTAACCACAAAGAGGATACCTCTGCAAACGGCAAATTTATCTTCTTCGAATCACAAGTATTAGGTGTATGATTCGTCTCAATCTTTTTCACCCTCAGTCCGATCTCATTTTCTACTTGATCCCTTCCAGGTAGACAAGACACCTCATGATGTGGTTCTTCTCTTTGTGATGCACAAGCAGCTCGGTCCTATTTTCAACTTCAATCCCTTTTGCCAACTGACCCCAATAAGCAAGATAGCCTCATTTAGTGCCTCTTTTCCATCCTCAGTAAATTGAACAAGCTTTTCTATCTGTGATGCACGGTTGTCTCCATTTGATGGCTCATTGGCTTCTGCAGCATCTTGCTTACCAGCTCTTCTTAGAATCACATGTAAACAATCACCCAATGTGCTCCCTACAAAACATTACAAGGGCAATTAAAGGATGTCTTCAAGTAATAAATACAAAATCATGCTTCTACATATCCTTGCTATCCATAATTACTAGGAATGAGCAAAACTATTCTCACCATCCATTTGGCACTGTATCTCAGGCGAAAAGCTAGTTTCCACAATAATGACTTTCTCACTTGTGTGCACGGTTCAAAGTCGCGGTCTCGGCCGCCGACTTGGCCGGCACCGAGACGGATCGGTCTCGGCGACTCGAATCAGAGTCGGACGATACGCACAAAACGCCACATAAAAAGCTCAAAAAAATATGAAAAAATCATGACAAATTATAAAAAAATGTAGACATCAAAATTCATATATCACATGTCCAAAACAAATTTGTTTTGAAGGGGGTAATTGAGGAAATATGATTATTTGAGAGTAAATTCTAAAATATAAAAGATTTGAGGGGGTAAATATAAAAAACTTAAAATTAAAAAAAAAGAAAAGAATAAAGGAGAGATCGGGTGAGATCACCCGATCTCTCTCCTCTCTCTCCCCTCTATCTCCTTCTCCCTTCTCTCTCCCTCTCCCCTCTCTACTCTCTCCCTCCCTCTGGCTCTCTTTCCCTCTCTCTTGTCTCCCTCCCTCTCCCCTATCTCCCTCTCCCTCCCTCTCTCTCGTCTCCCCTCTCATCTCCGTTTCTCTCTCCTTATCTCTCTCGCGGTGGCGGCGGGCAGGAGTAGGCGGCGAAGGCAGGGGAAACATCGGGCGGAGCAGGCACAGGCGGCGAAAGCAAGCGGGCAGGCGGCGAAGGCGGGGGAGCCCTAGATCCCAGGTAAGTTTGATTTTTAATCGAATCAGCCTTGACTCGGAGCTGACTCGGTCGAAGTCAGTCCGAGTTGTACCGTTACTCGGCCGATTCGGCCGAGTTAACTCCGAGTCAAGACCGATTCGGTCGTTTCTGAGTGGATCCTTTAAATCGGGTCTCGGACTCGTCTCGGCGGGTGCTGAGTCGGATACGACTCGGCCGAGTCTTCGAACCGTGCTTGTGTGTTTTCTCTCCTGGGCCACTTCTTCCAATTCAAATTGTTTTGGCCAGTGTTCAAAAAAACGCGTTATGTAACGCGTTATAACGCGTTATGGTAACTAACGCGAGCTTCCCGTTACGAAACACGAGAAAAAAACGCAAAATCTCGTAACCTGCGTTTTTTACACCGTAACGTACGTTACGTTACGTTACGTTACGTAACGCACAGTAACGTACGTTACTGTGCAACCACGAAAATATAAAGGCGCGACTCGTTCTGAGATTAGGGCACGCGCAATCGAACCCAAACCAAAAAAAAAAAAAGAGAGAAGAGGGAAGAAGCCGTCGCCGTCGCCTGCCGCCGTCGCCGATCCCTGCCGCCGTCGATACTCTGTCGCCGTCGCCGTCGCCGATTAACTTCTGCCGGAGGTCTTGCGCCTTGAAGAAAGAAGAAGAAAGAAGAAGAAGAAGCGTACCTGCTCGTGACCGCCGGCGGTGAGTCCTCGATCTCTCTCTTTAGCCCTCCGATCTCTCTCTCTCTCTCACCTGATCTCTCAGTCCCGATCTCTCTCTCTCTCTCTCAGCTCTCCCCCCTCCCGATCATCTCTCTCTCTCTCAGCTCTCCCCCTCCCCATCTCTCCCTGTCTCTCTCTCTGCTCTCTGGTTCTCTCTCCCCCAGCTCTCTCCCTCCCGATCTCTCTCTCTCTCTCTGCACTCTCTCCCTCCCGCTCTCTCTCTCTCTGTGCCCTCTCCCCCTCTGATCTCTCTCTGCTCACGCAGAGAGAGATCAGAGGGGGAGAGGGCACAGAGAGAGAGAGAGCGGGAGGGAGAGAGTGCAGAGAGAGAGAGAGAGATCGGGAGGGAGAGAGCTGGGGGAGAGAGAACCAGAGAGCAGAGAGAGAGACAGGGAGAGATGGGGAGGGGGACAGCTGAGAGAGAGAGAGAGAGATGATCGGGAGGGGGGAGATTCAGATCGCCGGCAGGGGAGAGAGAGAGATCGCAGCTCACAGCCTCACTGTTTCAATTCATGTTTTAAAATTCATGCTTTAAATTTTAAAATTCATCATCATATGATTCATATCATGCTTTAAATTTCAATGCAGCATGCTTGTTATAATTTTTTTGCTAAATTGGCATGCTTAATTAGTTGTTAATACTTTATCTGCTTCAAAATTTATATGTTCTGTTAGAGATTAATTTGCAGTCATGCCTTTTTCCATTTAAATTAGTTTCAGTGTGGTGTTGACATTCTTTCGTTTAATTCTTTATGTACTTTGCTAGTTGCCTCTTTGAATGAAATGGGTTCTGGACTGAGTGAGTGAGTTTACTGAGTTAATTTTTCCCCTTTAGGTCACCCAAATTAGAATTTTTGTATTCTAGGTGATGCAGAAAAAGATGAAAAAAGAAAACTCAGGTTCTATTAGTCCACAGTCATCACCATTATGTTGAGAATCCTTGTACATAGATGTGTTTCTGTAGAGCACAAATTGGATAGCTTTGGCAGTGTTGCAGTTTTTTAAGCAGACTCTTGATAATGTAGATTCTTAATACTTAATTGTTATATTTCAATTATCATGTTTGTTAGTTAATTAACTTAATTGTTATAATTCATTTTTATTTGTGTAGATTGATTGAATAACATGGCTAAAAGTTTGGATCCCGCACATGAATTTGCGGATCATATAGCCGGTGATCCTCCGAATGTGTTTTATTGCAAATTTTGCAAGCATAAAATAACTGCTGGAATCACTAGGCTTAAACATCACTTGGCCGGTACTAAAAAAGGCGTTAAAATTTGTGCGCAAGTCCCGTCCAATGTGAAGCAAGCTTGTAAAGACATGTTGTTGGTCACGGAGGTGGAAAAGAAGAAGAAAGAGTCAATAATCCGTGAAATTGGGAGGATGGGAGAACCACAGGAAGATGTGGTAAGTCAAGAATTGCAAAGCGCTGCCGGAAGCAACTCTCAACCCCGAAGTCTTGGGCCTATGAATAAATTTATCAATCTTGAAGCCCGCCAATCGACACTTGAGAGCTCTTATAAGAAGGAGGCAAGAGAGAAATGTGTAAGAAAAATTGGGAGATGCATCTATGCACTTGGCCTTCCATTCAATATCATTCAAACTCCTTATTGGAAGGAGATGATAGAAGAGGTCGGATCATTTGGGATGGGCTTGAAGCAACCATCCTCTTATGAGATAAGTACACGGGTACTTAAAGCTGAGGTAGAGGATATAGATAAGATCAAAGCGACGCACATGGCTGCTTGGAAGCAATATGGATGCACGGTGATGTCAGATGGATGGACAGATAGAAAGAGTAGGAGTTTGATAAACTTTCTTGTGAATTCACCTGAGGGGACTTTTTTTTATAAGTCCATTGATGCGTCAGAATCGATCAAGACCGGAGCTTTCTTGTGGGAGCAACTTGATAAGGTGGTGGAGGAGATTGGTGAGGAGCATGTTCTTCAAGTGATTACCGACAATCATGCATCTTATGTGAATGCCGGTGCAAGACTTATGGACACAAGAAAATGTCTTTATTGGACTCCTTGCGCTGCTCATTGCCTTGACTTGATGCTTGAAGACATAGGCAAGATGAAAATTCACACGGAGACTCTTGAGATGGCAAAGGGTATAACCCAATTCATATACAATCATGGTTGGGTTCTTAATTTGTTTCGGGCACACACAAAAGGGAAGGAACTCCTAAGACCGGCCATTACACGATTTGCTACTTCCTTCTTAACTCTACAAAGATTGTACCAATTAAGACAACCTTTGAGAAAGATGTTTGCATCCGAAGAATTCAATAGGAGCACTTGGGCAAAAAAACCAAATGGAGTGAAAGTAAAAAGAGCGGTGATTTCTACTAGAAGTTTTTGGGCCAAAGTTCTATTTTGCTTTAGCACCACACTTCCACTCGTATATGTTCTACGAGAGGTGGATTCGGATGTGAGGCCATCTATGCCTTTTCTTTATGATATGCTTGATACTGCAAAGGAGAAGATACGGGATGCGTGTGGTGGCAGTAAGAGGAAGTACATGCCTTACTGGAATATGATTGATCAGAGGTGGACAGGTATGTTGCATAGACCTCTTCATGCGGCAGCGTACTTCCTAAACCCAAGATGTTTCTATAGCGAGAATTTTAGCAATGATGCTGAGGTAAGAAGAGGCCTTCGTGAGTGCATGCAGCGCATGCTCCCTGACATTCGTGAGTATGCACAGGCTGATGTGGAGTTAGATAGTTATAAACAGAAGCTTGGAGAATTTGGGAGCCAGTTAGCTCAAATGACCTTGAACGCTCGTAGTCCAGGTATAATTTAGTGAATATCTTTGATTCTTTGATTCTTTGTTTAGTCATGCGATGTCTAACACTTATTCTTTTAGCTGCTTGGTGGGAGAGATTTGGAGATGAAGTTCCTACACTTCAAAAGTTCGCAGTTCGAATTCTATCTCTTACTACTAGTGCTTCCGGATGTGAACGCAACTGGAGCACTTTTGAGCAAGTAAGAAAGTTAAAACCTACAAGGCTACAACTTATAAGTTTCTTTATAATAAATAAGCAATGACTTAATTTTAATAAATAAATTTGTTTGTTGAAGGTACATTCAAAGAAAAGATGCCGCTTGGAGCAATTACGTCTGCAATCCCTCGTTTATGTTATGTATAACATCAAGCTTCGAGAGAGGAATATTCGTAGGAGGCGATTGCATATTGATCCGATTTTGATAGAGGAGCCTGCTAGCGATGATGAGTGGCTTGTAGAGACTGAAGAGCCTTGTCTTATGGATGATATTGCATGGCTAGATGAAGTAAGGGATGAAGATGAGGCAAGGGAAGAGGACAGAGATTTTCTAGATGTCACTGCACTTGGTAATGAAGGCACTAGCATTGCGGTTGATAGTGAGCCTAGAGAAAAGAGACAAAGGGTAGATAGTTGTTCTTCCATGGACAAAGGAAAAGGACCTATCATTGATGATGTGGATGAGACCAGGGACGATATCGATCCGGAGGATGCTGAGTACATCTTAGAGGAGGATGATTTAGTCATCATAGATGAGATTAGGACATGATATTATTCCAGGATATTATGACTGTTTTGTATGACTGACTTATATTTGCGAACTTCTTTTGAAATTTGTTATGTTTGTGAACTTGTTATAACTTGTGAATGTGAAAAATTATTGCTATACTTCCTAAAAATTGTTGTGAGACTTGATAAATATGTTATATATTTGTTTTGATTTTTTTAAATTTTTTAAAATTATTTTTTATTTATTAAAATTCTTAAATATACTATATATATTTATTTTTATTAAATAAATATTAAATCACGTAACCTACGTTATGCGTTACGTTATAAGCTATCTTAACATAACAAAAGAAAAACGTTATGGTTACGTTATCGTTATTTTGAACATTGGTTTTGGCTTACTGCCTGCACATTGTTAGATGTGAATCACTGCTGGGAACCATAAAGTTCAGTACCTCAGTTAAATGTATTTAACCTAGACACACCTACCTTCTGTCGATGTTTTTCTATCTAGGATCCTTGATTTCCAAGGCCTGACTCTCTTCCTCACAACTTGTTTCCCGAGTCACCTTTCTCAATGACTACATCATGTCTTTCCTCCAATTGCTCCAACTCTGTGCCTACAAATTATTAAATATGAATCGTTGGAAATAAAATACTGTCTTGACCAATGAATTGAAAATTCACAAGTACCTTCTTTTTCCCACCACAGTTTTTGTCTTTCTTTCTTTCCGATGCCTGCCTCTCTTAATTATTCCTCTCTCTCTTGCTACATATTGCCCCTGATTCTGGAAAGTAAGTCCATATCATGATAATGGATATCAACCCAAATACAAATGACAAAGGGAATATGGAAGAGCATAGACTTACACCATGCAATGGAACCTTCCTCCTAGGCTAGGGAAAGTAACAACTTTGTTTCTAGATTGTTGAACATCCATCTCTGGAGACTGATTTGATGACCGGTCAAAGTTGGCTACTTAAGGTTAATTTAGAGATCCCATCACCCCAAGTTTGGCAGGTATTTCCCCCATAACTGATGGGTCATCTATGCAAGGTGCTGTGTGCTGTGCTGATTGTTGACTGATGTTAGCAGGGACACCACTGAATTCCCCTTACACAGTATTTGAAGGGGTATTTGTTACCATGCCAGGGTTAAATGACCTACCCCATCAACAGCGCTAATAGAACAGTGTTGATAATCTTCTCCATCTGAAGATGTAAATTGGTCCTCTCTTCTGTGGCCGCTGAGTTAACTTGAAATCCTTTTTCCACTGTGCAAGGAGATTTGACACTTCTATCGAACAATAAGCAGTTGAACAACTTTAAATTATCTTGTATGGCTTCTCCATTCTCTGATTTCTTGCACGACTGAGAAGACTCAGTCTGGACCTGCAATGTTGATTACTCAATTTGCAGTAGAATCGTGTGATTTACAGGGATTTTCATCAGAACCACCATTCAATATAGGAATCTGAGATTCATGGGCAATGCTAATTGCATTCCATAATTTCCTAAAAGCATCTGGCTCAATTTCACATAGATTCTGCCTTATGGAAAATAACATGCTGCCACCATAAACCAAGTATAATGGACTGCTGAACAAAGTCAAATAAAAAGGCAGTACAATGGAATGCTGAACAAATTAAATGAAAATGACATTATTATAAACCATTAAATTGACACCCCTAGAAAAGCCTCAATTTCCGTAAAGAACAAATATCATACTATTAGGAAGACAGCACGCGTGGTTGGTGCGTAGACTTCTTTACTTGCTTATCTTGGGTGTGCATGTTTGAGGGTTTTTCTGCCCTTTTTTCTTCCTTTCTTTCTTTCTGTTTTCATTTCTTTTCTTTTCTGTTTGGAGACCTGGGGGTGGGGGTTCACATATCCCCCGTACAAGGAATAGCATGTGGTGCCATGCACAATTACGCCGGCTCATAATATGCTTGGCTGCAGGCCTTGTTCATGAAGGAAATGGTTATGACAGGACAACCAAAAAGTCAGAATTCAAACACATGATGGGATGTAAGGCTTTGCACACAAGAGTACAAAAACATGATTATTGGAAGACTCAATAACCAACCATTGACTGCACATGGTCCGCACAAATTAGAAACTGATGTAGAACTAGTTAGGAAAAGGAAAATAAAGATAAAAGAGATAGAGAGATAAAGATTAATTTGGGAATCGGCACCCAAGTGATCTTTCACCCATTCTTGCAAATCACCACGCAAAACATTTAAGTTGCTAAACACATCATCATGAAAAGCAGGTTGAATAGTAAATCAGCATGCTAAACAGGGTTTTCATAATCAAATATCATAGTCTGCTCAAACAACTCCAACTCTTGGCCTTATATAGGCTCCTACAAAGAAGATTGCCCATCATAACCGATGTGGAACTAAAAAACACTAAATAAAATTAAAAAAACTAAAAAAAGGCTACTAAATAATAATTAGAGTGATCCCCATCATTATCCCCGGCTTAAAAGCATTCATCTCCGGAACAGATAGCAAATACGATCAGGTAGAACTGAACCCTATCTCGCATCAATCAGGACATGGTAGAGATCGTGCAACCGGCATCAGTGTATCATGTCTGAAAGAAGGTGGTGGTGGAACTGACTTCCGTGACAAGCCGGCTGCAATCATACATGTAGCATGCCGAGATAAGTCATTTCCACTGAAGACTGGACCGATTATACTATGCACTATAAGAAACTTAATCTCTTGTGAACCTGTTTGCTGTAGAAAAATTTGCAAATGGTCGTATGTATCAAGCAATCTCAGGAACAATGAAACCCTCATAGCTTACGAAGATGGCAATAGCTCTATGTAGGCTCCGTTGGGAGATCTACATAAACCTCAAATAAGAGGATCTTCCACTTCTGTAGGCCGAGAAGGAGTGTCTTCTTGCAATGACACTAACTCAGCATCAACTTCTAACTCTGGCTCATTAAGAACGTCACGCTCGACAATAAGTGAAGGCTCTGGATCTACCTCAATCTTTGTAGTGAAAGGATCGGTGATTGGTTGGCTCTTTGCAATTTGGCTCATATGAATAAATAGGTGGAGCATACCGACATGAAAAAGGCCTTGCAAGAAAAATCAATATCGACATAATCTATGGTTATCTCTCCACCAATAATAAGCTTCTCTATCCAACCTAAGTCTGACATATCGGCATTTTTTTCTCAATTTTTAGAGAGAAATACTAAAAAATCTTCAAGGTCACTTTCTCAAGCTTCATATCCCTAACGATCATTAAAAATCCAAAAAAATGGGACAGCCTTAAACATATCTCGTTCAACATACTTGTTATCACAGTCAGTATTTATATATATATATATATATATATATATATATATATATATATATATATATATATATATCACAAAAATAAAAGCCTGTGAAGAGAATTCAGTGCATAAGCTCAAAAATTATCTCAAAGATCTCAACGACTCAAATATGACTCGAGTCAGCATGGAAATGGGGCCTGAAGAGCTGCGGCCATGTGGGAATGCCATAGAAAACTGTATCCGTACCAGACAAAAGCTTGTAGAGACCGGCACTACCACTCAAAAGCTGCAAAAAAATCCAATAACTCTGAGACTCAGCTACGAATCCAATGCTTCAGACGGGACTCAAATCGCACTCTAAACGGGCTAGAAACTGGGTTTCAGACTAACTGTTGTTCTGCTTCTGGACTGAGTTGGCTCAGTCCAACTCGGTTGAGTTGACTCGGTCATTCTGTCTCAGTTGGACCGGGCCGGGTCAGGAACGGATCGGACCCCATAGATAACGGGTTTAACTTTCCCCATAGATAATGGGTTTAACTTAGACCCAACTTGAAATCAGATCGGATCTGGGTTCAAATAAGTTCAACCCGCACCTGTTTACCCTTTCTTCTTCTTCTCGTTAGTTAGGGTTGAGAGGCTGATGCTCTGGCGGCGGTGGCAGAGGCGGGAATCCATATCACGACGGCAATAAGGTCAAGTCGACTATGGCGTGGCAGTCTGATGTCAGCGGAGTCGGGGAATAGAAAGGGAGGCGGTGGCACTCTGGTATTGAGGAGACGAAGAAGACTGCTGAAGTCGGCGGCGAGGGATGGTAAAGGCGGTGATGCCAGTAGGAAACGACGAAGGAGATGGCAAAGGCGGCGAGGAAGAGGAAGCATGGGGCTTGCTGATGACGGAGAGAACGACGGCGACTCTGGATCTGGCGCAGCGAGTGAAGGAAGGTGACGGCGAGGTCAGAGGAAGCTGTTGAAGTCGGATAGTGGTTGTAGAGGCGTAGCAGAGGCCGCGAGGTTGCAGCGAGGTCGAGGGTGTGTCAGCGAAGGCAGCGGGGATTGAGGAGGTCGTCGGCGTAGGTGACAAGGTCATATCAGGCTCAAGCGGTCAGATCTCGAGGCGGGTTGCGTGCCGAAGTGATCTTGTGGCTGCAAGGGTGTGATCTCGGTGTATGTGGGGCGAACGGGGTCATCGTTGGTGTGGGAAGGCGGCGATGAAGTCGGTGGTGGGGCTCAAAGATGGAGACCGTGCTGGCGAGGAGTTGTGGCGGGGTTCGTGGATGCCACAGGAAGGAAACGATGAACAATATCTCGTCTTTTTTTCTCTCTTTTTTTGAAAACTATAGAAAAAATAGGACATGGAGATCTAGGGTTTTGGAGAGGAGGGAAGAAAGAAAAGAAAGATTTTAGCTCTGATAACTATTAAGAAAAAGGGAAATGAAGATAAAAGGGATAAAAGGGATAAAGATTAATTCAGGAATCAACATCCAGGTGATCTCTCACCTGCTCTTATAAATCATCATGCAAAAGATTTAAATTGCTAAGCACATCATCATGCAAAGCAGGTTGAATAGCAAATCAGCATGCTAAACAAGATTTTCATAATCAAATATCATAGTCTGCTCAAACAACTATAACTCTTGGCCTTATATAGGCTCCTACAAAGAAGACTTCCCCATCATAACTGATGTGGGACTTAA
Organism: Agave tequilana; assembly: GCA_038442645.1. Classification (NCBI taxonomy): domain Eukaryota; kingdom Viridiplantae; phylum Streptophyta; class Magnoliopsida; order Asparagales; family Asparagaceae; genus Agave; species Agave tequilana. Next base: position 10,615 of record JAVJIF010026720.1, on the reverse strand, counting down.
AAAAACACACAAAATAAAATAAAATAACTAAAAGAAGACTATTAAATAATAATTAGAGTGATCCCTATCAAGAACCTTGAGACATGCTACTTGATGGATAACAAATAGAAACAAATGACAGTGTGTGGTCGGAGGGTGTACAACAAGCCACATGAAAGCCTCCTACTATACTTTGATAGTTGAGTGGTTTGTAACATGAAGATTGGTCATTAGTTCAAGGATTGACATTGAAGAGGACAAAAGAATATAAAACAATAAGCCATAGGAAAAGAACATGTTACTTAGCTATAACAGTAACAGCATAATTTGACATTTATGATTTTAAATTGATGCAACATAAGACAAGAATAAGGGGTTCAGGGTTTTTTAACTACAATCCTGATTGGTAGAGCGGAAAAAGTTGGTTGGATTGAGCTAAAAAGCAAAGTTTTGAAAGGGACATCGAGAGAAGAAATAAATAAAGAGCGGAGAAGTAGAAGAACAGGAGAGGAGGAAACCAAATACCTCGGCCTTCGCACATAAACCCAAATTTTGTCATTTACCACCATTTTCTCTCAGTTTCACCATTTTTTTATGTAGGCCATTAAATAATACAAACCTGACTCTTGAAATTCAGAACTTATTCCTAATAAAGTTTTTCTTTAGGATCCTATCATATCTATAACTGGATGTAGTCACTGCTCACTAACTTAAAACCTAAAATAGTAACCAACTTGGACTCTTCAAATTCAGATGTCGTTTAGTGCATAAGTTTTAGACCAAATTAATTAAAGCCATAAATTTAAAATTTTTCTAACCCTACCTTGACTTAATGCAAAAGACTGCTAAATATGACTAAAACAATCATACCTAATCAAACTTTCAAGCCTACACAATTCCCGTCACCCCTGTTCGGAAGAACTCAACTCTTGTCGAGTTGTTCGACTTGCAACTAGGTTCATCTTCCATTCTTCCTTGTTCCTTCATTACTTCCTTGTCGAACATATCTAGTAGCTGAACCCAATTTATCACGTCATTAAACAAGAAACGTCTATCAGAAAAGACACAAGTTGAATGGTAAAAAAAATTGTGATCAACACAAAAGAAAAGCATTACAAAGAAGGATTTAACTGGAGGGCTAGCTGGGAAGAAAGGATCATCATATGTTTAAAAGAAACTGACTCTTGATAGTAGAACAATTCCACCTTTACTATGTCGCATGAGTGCTACAAACATGGAGATGTGCCTACTTCAAACATTGAGACGTGCCCATTGATACGCATTCGATACTTGAATACCTATACCTACTTCAGACAGTGAGACGTGTCTACTGATATGCGTTTGATAATTGAATACTCAAATACTCTTATAATGTATCCTAAAATTTATAGCATAACCCATATGTATCAAAGACATGCTAGAGATGTATCTCAGACCAAGAAGACAAACATCTAATATAAAAATTGTAATTTCAAAATTCAATTTAACACTATATGCATTTATAGAGTTCTTCCACTTTCTTAATTGAAATTATAACATTGTAGTAACAAATTATTTTAGAACTTTGAAATACTTTATATTGCTTGTGTTATTGTCCTTTTTTTTACTATTACAACCTTATAGACCAATCTATAGATAATATTAACTCCCATACACATAATTTTTTGTTGTCATATCCACAAAGTGCTCGTATCCCAGATTTTTCAGGATTTCTCATCTCTGCATACCCGTGTCATGCCGGTATCCATTATCCGTGCCGTTGCGACCTCACACCATTAACCCCAATCAAGTTGTGACTCGACCTTCTACATTTAGCTTTGTCTAAATCTCACTCAAAGTTGGTATTGGATCTACCATGCAACTAATTCTCAATCAGGTTCTGCAACTAGCTTTGCATCTCTAATAGTGGCAATGTAAAGAAATGGAGACGATTGATCCACTCGTAATGCACTTCTAGTACAATAAATTTCACACCCTCGATTGAAATCTCAAACACATTTGACCACGCCAGATAAGATAAGTGGCATCACGATTATATACTCATAGTTGTTCCATGACAGTCTCCAAGTTTCCTAAAGGCACACGATGATATACTCACAGTTGTTCCATGTTGCTCAAAAAATCCATGGAGTATGAATATCAAACCAGAATAAAACAATGTGCTTGAAAAGAAAGATATTAAAGTGAAATTTATATAACACTACATTGACTTAAAATGTATGCCCAGATCTCAAAGAAAGAGATGCTGAACTCTAAACCTTAAAAGCACCAGCAATTGGGGATAAGATATATCTTAAAAACATCACATTTTGAACTCGAAATTAAACCTTAATCTTCATTAAAAAAAAACATTAGAACCCTAATCCGTACCTGCACCGGAATTTTCGGCATAATCCAGCACCCATCGATCCAATCCATATGAACCCTAATCCCATCCAGTCCAAACTCCAGCTCCTCCTTTTTATCATCAGGTTCATCACAATCAGGAAACCGAACCGCGAACTTCTTCCCACCTTCTAGAACCTTCTCGACCTCCCCAACCCACCACCCATCATTGTGGAACGCGTCGACCTTTTCCCCGATCTCAAAGCTCGACCTGGAGCGAGGAGCCGGACGGGGGCGGACGTTGGCGGCGCTGATGGTCTCCCGGAGGTTCTTCCCGGGGTCTGCGTCGCGCATTAAGGTTTCGTACTCGACGGAGTACCGCGCGAGCTTGTGCATGCGTCGGACAATGCGAGCTTCGTACAGAGAGCCCTTGAATCCCTCGTCTTGGCAGATAACCTCGACCTCGTCGCCGGTCGCGAAGCTCGCCGGCGGTTTTGCCATTCGGCTTAGGGTTTGGGGATTTGGGGGGTTTTGGATGAATGTGGCGGGAGATTGGGGGATTGGGAACGATGATGAGTTGGCGGTTATGCAAATTTGTTGAAGGTGGGGTCTGATCACCGATAGTGAGGTTTTGGTTTGGGTGAGCGGGAAGCGAAGTTTTGTCAGAAAGATTTGTCGTTTAGTCGGTGATAGATTGCTTGTACTGACCGGCGAAGAACGATAGGACGACGTTGGAAATTGACACGACATGGGTTATTGTCTAAAGGTATGTTGATGGGTCTGGACTCCTCTTACCCGAATTCGACAAGCTCTATTTTTTTTCTTTTTTCTTTTTCTTTTTTTTCCCCTCTTTATGAGAAATGAAGAATTTTCCTGTGCTGATTTGTTGTGGCATTTAACACTATGATCATATCCAATATAACAGAGACAATTTTCATTTTGCAAATTTAACTGAGCATTCAATTTTTCTTTTATAACACTTTATCGGCACATTTAGGATCATTTGCATTTTCTTGTTCTCTTTGCGGGGGCAACTCTTATAATAAAAAGTTATTTTTAAAAAAAAAAAGAACATGCTCAATCCACTTGCTCACATTTAACTTTCTTTTCTTTTCTTTTTTTAATTAGGCCGTAGCCGGACTCACATCTATGTTTCATTTTTATCCAAATAAGCATCGAAAAATAGTCGACTGAACTTTATTCGTACTTTTCATTATAGTTAAAAACATTACTCAAATCACCTTCTGATTCTGGTTTATTTCGAGGAGTTATTTGACTAAAAGGATAGAAAATAATATTCAAATATCTTACTGCACTTCTTATTTCTTTGTATTCATTTTAGTATTTCGAATTAAAATGAAAAGAGGGTTAAATCTCGAAACTTTATTTTAGATATAAAATAAAATGATCATCATGTCCCTGATAATCAAAAGCCTCCAAGACTATCAGTTTGCTTCACTGTTATTATTTTTTATTTTATATATTTAACCAAAAAAAATGAAAAAGAAGGGAAAAAGAAAAAGGAAACATTTTGTGCTTGGGTTTGTGTGTGCGCGTGTGTGTGTTGGGATTGGGTTGGAGCCTTGGAGGGCACTGAGCCGAGTTTTGCCCTCTGATGTATCGTGCAGTTAGTATTATGGGCCTTGGAGATTGGAATTTATTCTTCCCTTCACCTTCTTTGTCCTTGGCCCATTATGAACCCCTTTGATTTGGGGTGCCCATTAAAAGATTTTAGCTTAAGGAGGTGTTTGATGCAGAGGAGACAGAACAATCTCGAGGAGTTAGGGATTCAGCAATGAGAGTGTGAGGCAAGTGGAGGAACAACATTGTGAATGGAAGATTCCTGCTCTTGTTGGGATTTTGGTCGAACAAATAGTCCCACATCGGCTAGACGTGAGGATAGTCTTGAGAATATAAAGATTTGGGCAACTCTCAAAGCTAAGAGTTTGGGTTGAAGGTGACTCCCTTAATGTGGTGAAGACATTGATGAAAAAGAATGGAGACAGAGGCGGGGGGAGGTCTACCTAACCAATTCCTTAGATTAACATTTTAATGGTCCCATTGTTTCTCTACTCTTGTGCGTGTTTTTAGCTGAGGAGTTTTCTTCATTTTTTTCCTTTTTTGTTTTTGGGTGTATTATGCCCATGGTTTAGATACCCTCTCATAGTCTAGGGTTAGTCTTGATAACGAGGCTGTTAAGTGACAAGATGCAAGGTAATGATAACTGCATCAGAGAATGTTTGACATCACTTTTATCAATGAATCGCCCAATATTATTTTTAGAGCATAGAATCTGCTTGGTTTGATGAAAATGAGAGGTAAAGTGTAAGTGAGAAATGAAAATGGTGTTGTGCGCGCAAACAATCACAACAACAACCAACAGAGAATCCCTAGATCTCCAGCACAATGCAATCACAAGAGAAAACTCACAAATCACAAACACCAAGTTTAACGAGGTTCGGCCAACGTGCCTACGTCCTCGGGGCAATCAATGGAGAGGTTTTACTATTTAGGAAGATGAATACAAGTTGCTCTAAGTCTCTTTGAATGCAAGAGAACTTCAGCAAATACAATTTTCGCAGAGATACAAAACCCTAGAAATCCTTTAGGCTTAAATACCTCATACAACGGATCAGCAGAAAAAACCAAGAACCCGCATGTCGGTCGACCGGGACGGTCGACCGACCTCCAATTCTCCAATACCGGTCGACCGGGCCGGTCGACCGAAAAAACCCGAGAGTTGGGGTTTGTCAGTCACAGGCTTTCGGTCGACCGGGCCGGTCGACCGAAAAAACCCGAGAGTTGGGTCTTGTCAGTCAGAGCCCTTTCGGTCGACCGGGCCGGTCGACCGCTCCAACTCCTGTGCATGTTGTGCACGTCGGTCGACCGGACCGGTCGACCGACCTCTGTCATTTTCTGCTGCTGCTGCTTTTTTCCTGCCCGCTGTTCCTTTGCCTTCCGTTGTAGATTCCTTGGCAATCTTCAACAGCACCTGGCATGAATTCACCTCCTCTACTGTACTCTCTCCTCCAACAATTCTCCACCTCGGTGAAGATTTCCAAATCTGAGCCGAATTCCGACTCGATAGCGGCTGCACCAACCCGGTTGCCTACGTACCCCTTGCCCAAGGATCAAGCCGTCCGTAGTTCACCAAATGAGCTTCAGCAAGCTCATTTCACCTGAAGGACATGGAGCAAGTCTTTGCAGTGTGCAAACTTTACTCCCGACACCACCTTTGTAAGCATATCGGCCGGATTCCTCCGAAGTTGAATCTTCAACAATTGATGTCATCTTCCTCCAGAATCTCCCGAACAAAGTGATACCTGACATCAATGTGCTTCGTCCTTGCATGGTAGACTTGGTTCTTTGCCAATAAATGGCACTCATACTGTCACAGTGTATCTTCAAGATCTCCTGTTCCACTCCCAGTCATCTAGCAAACCCTGAAGCCAAATCGCCTCCTTCATGGCCTCGTCAAGGCCATATACTCCGCCTCTGTAGTCGACAACGCAACTGTGACTGAAGTGTGGAGCGCCAACTCACCGGTGCTTGTGAGAATGTGAATACATACCCCGTAGTCGACCGGCGTTTGTCAAGGTCACCTGCATAGTCCGAATCCACATAACCTATGCATTCCTGCTTTCCGGTGTTGTCCTTCTCAAATACCAGGCCTACATCAACAGTTCCCTTGATGTACCTCAGAATCCATTTCACAGCTTCCCAATGACCCAGTCCAGGATCATGCATGTATCTGCTTACCATAGAGACTGCCTGTGAAAGATCCGGCCTTGTACACACCATTGCATACATCAAGCTACCCACAGCATTGGCATACGGAACATGAGTCATATGCTCACGCTCCTGAACACTCCTTGGAGACATCTTCGCTGACAACTTGAAATGCGGAGCCATTGGTGTACTAACAGTCTTAGTATCTTTCCCGATATTAAACCTCTGCAGTACCTTCTCCAGATAGCCTTTCTGAGTCAAGCTTATTCTGCCAGCTTCCCTGTCCCTTTTGATCTCCATACCCAATACTTTCCTTACTTCCCCCAGGTCCTCATCTCGAACTCGGACGATAAAGTCTTCTTTAGAGAATCAATTGCAGATCTTGACCTAGAAGCAATTAGCATATCATCTACGTAAGTAGTAGATAGATATACTCACCCGATGGTAACTTGTTGTAGTACACACATGGATCGAAATGGCTTCTTGTGTACTTCTTCTTCCTGATGAAGCTGTCAAATCGCTTGTACCACTGTCTAGGAGACTGCTTCAAACCGTACAGCGATTTCTTCAGCTTACATACCAACTCCTCTTTCCCTGCAGCTTTATAACCTGTGGGCTGAATCATGTAGATCTCCTCCTCAAGATCGCCGTGGAGAAAGGCGGTCTTCACATCAAGTTGGTCAAGGTCCAACTCGTTCTGCGCCACCAAGGCTAATAGGATCCGAATAGACGAGTGTTTAACAACTGGGGAGAACACCTCGTTGTAGTCGATCCCTTCTCTCTGTGCGTAGCCTTTAGCCACCAGCCTTGCCTTGTATCGCACTTTATCTTCTTGGAGTGATCCCTGCTTCTTAGCAAATACCCACTTACCCTATGGCTTTTCTTCCCCTTTGGCAACTTGGTAAGTTCCCATGTGTTGTTCTTGTAAAGAGATTTCATCTCTTCATCCATGGCCCCTCTCCATAACTCAGCTTCTGAACTGATTTCAGCTTCCCTGAAAGTAGATGGAATGGCCTCTTCAACAACTGGAAGTGCATATGAAATAACATATCAGTAGTGAGCCAGCTAGGTCTCCTAGTATTCCTCCGTGGTCTTCCAACTGCAGTAGTATCTGGAACAGTACCCATGACCTGCTCCTGATCCTCTTCAACAACTTCAGCATCTTCTTCTGCAACTTGATCACCTCCCTGTGTCACCTCAGGGATGATCTTTACTGACACTGTGTCCTAGAGATGGTGGATTTGCATCACTCTCCACCTGCTGCAATAGCTCCTTGGTCTTGTTGGTCTCCACCTGCTGAGAGACCGTAGGCTTCATCATAGAGGCCTCATCAAATGTGACATCCCTGCTGATTATGAATTTGTTGTCCTGTTGGTCCCAGATCTTGAACCCCTTGGTTCCTTTCTTGAAGCCAACAAACACTCCTTTCTTCGCTCTCGGATCCAATTTGTCTTCTCTGACATGATAGTAGGCTGGACATCCAAATATCCGGAGCACATCATAATCTTCAGCAGCTTTACCCGACCAAGCTTCAGAGGGGTCTTCCCTCCTATTGCAGATGACGGCAACCTATTGACGAGATGGCATGCATACCCCAAAGCTTCAGCCCAGAACTTCTTTGGTAATCCTGCATTGGACAATATGCACCGAACCTTCTCTAGCAAAAGTCCGGTTCATTCTTTCAGCCACCCCATTCTGTTGCGGAGTTTCCCTCACTGTGAAGTGCCTCTCTATGCCCTCATCAAGACATAGCTTCTGGAAAGGGTCTGACTTGTACTCTCCTCCGTTGTCAGAACGAAGGACCTTGACTTTTCTTCCCGTACTCCTTTCCTGATTAACCTTCCACTTCACAAACAATTCTAGGACTTCATTCTTGTGTCGCATGGTGTACACCCAACATCGCCTAGAATAGTCATCAATGAACGACACAAAATAGTGGTTACCTCCAATTGATGCAGTTTGGAAGGTCCCCATACATCCGTGTGAACATAATCAAGAATGCCTTCGGTGCAGTGTGAAGCTGTACCAAACTTCACCTTCGTCTTCTTGCCGATGATGCAATGTTCACACAGATCCAACTTGCAGGTCTCTGCACCCTTCAGCAACCCTTTCCTCACAAGAGCTTGCATCGATTTCTCCCCTGCATGTCCTAGCCTCATGTGCCATAGCCGGGTTAGATCTTCCTTCTGACTGGTAGAAGCTGCCACCTGCCCTGTCACTGTACTACCCTTCAAGTAATACAAATTGTTCCGGCGGTCGGCCTTCAACACCACCATTGAGCCCTTTGTCATTTTAAGAACACCTTCTTTAATAGACACACTGAGCCCCAATGATTCCAAAGCACCTACTGAGATCAAGTTCCTCTTCAGCTGGGGTACATATCTCACTTCTTTCAGCTCCCTCACCATCCCGTCAAACATCCTGATCGGAATAGTGCCTACACCCTCCATGATGCACGGATGATCGTTGCCCATGACGACCGAACACCCCTCCAACTTCTCAAGACTGGTAAACCAATCTCGATTAGGGCATACATGATAGTAGCACCTGTGTCCAGGATCCACTCTTTATCTACCGAGTAACCTACAACAGGAGTAGTCACTGAAAAGAGAACTCTGAAGAATCTGAATGCTTCAACTGCCTGTGATTTACCGCTTGTAGCCTTTGTCACCCTTGCCAGATTTGCCTCAGACTTTGATTCCTTCTTCTTCCCCTTGTACTTTGGACAGTCTACCTTCCAGTGCCCAATCTCTTTGCAGAACATGCACTGATTTTTCTTAAGATCCCTGAAGCCCGACCTAGACTTCGATCTTCCTCTCACCTCCTTGCCTTTCCTCGATGAATTCCTGCCTCTTACTTCCAAAGCTTCCGCTGATGAACTAGACCGACCTGAATGTCTCTCATTCTTCCTTGTCTCATAACTCATCAGTGCTGATGACACTTCATCATAACTAAGGTTTGCCTTCCATTTATGAATGTCATAGTGAATGTCTCATACTCCTCCGGTGGGAGTGAGTTCAGGAGAATAACTGACTTGTCTTCCTCACTTACAGTGACATCCACATTTAGCAAGTCTGTAAGAAGCTTCGTATATCGGTTGATGTGCTCGTTTACTGTGCTTCCCCTCTGCATCCGAACTGATACAGCTTACTCTTAATTGCAACCTAGACTCCACACTCTTTGTCAGGTACTTCTTCTCAAGAGTATTCCACAGTTCTTCTTCGCTGACGTCTCATGTTGTACAAGATATTTGATGTCTTGTGACAAGCATGAACGTATCAAGCACATGCCGACCTATTCATCTTCGCCCACTCTTCCTCAGTAGTAGTGGTCTTCTTCCTCTCTAATAGGAGCGTGTCCTCGAGGTTCTGTGCATTCATGCATCCATGACCTCACACCTCCACATCCCGAAATTATTAGTTTCCATTGAACTTGACAACTTCGATCCTTGAGTGATTCATTGTTTTTAACGGAAGTAGTTTCTCTGCCATTGCATGTCTTCTTTGATTCTCTATTTATGCGGAAGAATAATCCAATTGAAAATAGATCTCTACTCAGATAAAAAAAAGATTTTTACCTGCCTCTTGAAAACCTAGATCGAGTTCTCACCGGATCTACTCCAATCACTGATTCAACAAGCCCTCTTGTGTCCTCCTGAGATCAACACACGATCTCCTCGAACACCAATACCTCTGACCTGAGATCGACACACGATCTCCACCTGATCAGATCTGGAGCCCTTCGAATCCTCAGAATCCCAAGCGTAGCCTGAGCTCTGATACCACTTTTGTGCGCGCAAACAATCACAACAACAAACCAACAGAGAATCCCTAGATCTCCAGCACAATGCAATCATAAGAGAAAACTCACAAATCACAAACACCAAGTTTAACGAGGTTCGGCCAACGTGCCTACGTCCTCGGGCAATCAATGGAGAGGTTTTACTATTTAGGAAGATGAATACAAGTTGCTCTAAGTCTCTTTGAATGCAAGAGAACTTCAGCAAATACAATTTTCGCAGAGATACAAAACCCTAGAAATCCTTTAGGCTTAAATACCTCATACAACGGATCACAGAAAAAACCCAGAACCCGCATTTCGGTCGACCGGGACGGTCGACCGACCTCCAATTCTCCAATACCGGTCGACCGGGCCGGTCGACCGAAAAACCCCGAGAGTTGGGGTTTGTCAGTCACAGGCTTGGTCGTCGACCGGGCCGGTCGACCGAAAAAACCCGAGAGTTGGGTCTTGTCAGTCAGAGCCCTTTCGGTCGACCGGGCCGGTCGACCGCTCCAACTCCTGTGCATGTTGTGCACGTCGGTCGACCGGACCGGTCGACCGACCTCTGTCATTTTCTGCTGCTGCTGCTGCTTTTTTCCTGCCCGCTGTTCCTATTTGCCTTCCGTTGTAGATTCCTTGGCAATCTTCAACAGCACCTGGCATGATTCACCTCCTCTACTGTACTCTCTCTCCTCCAACAAATGGAAAATATGAAAGTGTAGTAAAAAATTGAGATTTGTATGGTCCCATTGTTTCTCTACTCTTGTGCGTGTTTTTAGCTGAGGAGTTTTCTTCATTTTTT